>JAUTCA010139965.1:0-14761 GCA_032362005.1 Nodopelta heminoda | reverse complement strand
ACACACACACACACACACACACACACGCACGCACACACACACACACACACACACACACACACACACACACACACATTCATTGTAAATATATGTTTACTTACTAATTTTACATATATAAGCGAGATATACAAGTACATTGGGAATGATGGTTCTTTTCATTATGCTATACACTACTTATACTGATTACCTTCCGGGTTATTTTCACTGCGATATCAGTCTGATTTTTACTCATCGGTTTAAGTGCGGAGTGTTTTTCGAGTAATTAGTTACTAGCAGCCCGACAAGGAGGTAGTGAGTACGAAAGTAGGTAATTGAGACATTCATGAAATTTAGCTTCGTTAAAAGTGTCAGCGGTCTGTGATAAGGATCCCCTGGGCTCCACTTGTTGGGGGGAGGGGGTGATGACAGGAGGAGATTTTATTAGCACGTGTTGTCGAGGCAACTGGAATAATACCAGTCACATAACAATCCCGAGCTCGTACGTGCCACAGATTGTTACAATCGACTGCAAAGAAAGACAAGCGCTTTTGGAATCTTCCGCCTCCGATATTCCTGGTCTTGTTAGCCAGGCTCGTATGCACAAGTGTTCCGGATTGTGAGGAGACACCAACAATGTGTTGAAAAGCCACCCAAAGGAACCTAAATAGATACGGGCTAGTTTTTACGGGAGGGTAAAGCGAGAAAGCTAGCTGTCAATGCCAGTTAGGTTGGTCAGGATCTATTCTCTCTCTCTCACAACCACGTATATAGCCGCTATGGCTTCCATGATACCAGTGGTTATGAACAGCTGTTCTAATGTTTTTAGAAATCTAGCGGATTAATCAGCTTTGAAATATTACACTGTAAATCGTTCCGCCCATACTTGGCACATTTTTGTCATCCCGGAATCTTATCACAAGTGCCAGGTTGTGTCTAGTATCTACTGATTAAGTCTTGGTTTGCGTGAGAAACTTCGCTCTACCTCACATGGCATCAAACGGTAAGAGTAGAACGATATGCACCATATTATTGCTTTTAAAATATGTATAGCACTAAAAGCATGTTCTGGTAAAACAAAAATTTACTTAAATATTTAGAATATCGAAATTTGATAAGCGCAAATAAACCACCTCCCATCCACTGTGAAATACACGCTACTTTACTGAATAGGTTTGTGAGATAAATGCATAGCTTTCAGTAAATTAGCTGTAACGAATTAGTTTAGTAATTAAGTAAAATGTTAAGATACTTTTATATCAGTATAAAATGTCAGCAAAACAATCCACCAAATAATCTTGACATGAAATCTGGCATATAATACTGTACAATAATACCGCATTCCTACTCCCACAACAGTAACGTCAGTGTCAACGCTTTCAACGTAACCGTTGCTGATTCTAAAGATTAATGTATTGTTGGAATTATATGAATTAATTCAATAGTTATGCTGCGTCAAACAATAATAAATGACAGGGGAAATTAGTGAGTGTTTACGTTGGATTCCGTAGTAAGATATTCGAAACTCCTTTGGGAATGTGAGCTATACTTTCCCGGTGCGCTAAGCTTCGCACACTGTATATAATACAAGTTCTGTATACAACAAAGCGGTAAATATTAGCAATATGTGTTAAGGGGTTACATTTTGCATACATTTCATTGGAACATAGTTTACAGAAGGTCCTCGCCAACAGTTTACAAATTATCATCAATGGTTTATTTTCATGAGTCGGGGGAACCTGGGACAAAGGGGCAATACTTGTTTGGTATTATCTTGCATGGGTCGCTTGCATTTATTGTAAATAGCCAAATGGAAATAAACTGATCGGGTGTTGTATGGAGAAGTGTGTAGAACGGGCTCGTGTATAATATGTATACTGAGATGAGAATTGTTTAGAACGGGCTCGTGTATAATATGTATACTGAGATGAGAATTGTTTACGTTCGGGATCGCTCAGCTATTGCAAGCTTCTCATGAAAAAATACCCCAAACAATAATAAACTAACACCTTCAATGCATAGGGTTTTCTGTCATATTGATATACTACTGAATGAGGGTTTGAAGGACAATACTTTCTTGAAATTAATATAAATACTATTGATTAAAAAAATGCTTCGTAGACTTGAATAAAAACAAAACAAACAAACATAAACTAAAAACAAACTTTACAATAAACACGCTTCATGAGTAAGTATTAATAAGTAGTAGTATTATGACTACAACGTGTATTATTATTCTAACACTTTAATATTCTTATTCGCAAACATTTTGTAGAAACCTTTCCTCTACAATAGACATAAACAAGCATGAACAGAACTGAACAGAATAGAATAGAGTTTTATTTCTCATAATAATCACATACAGTGATATGTTTAATACATACATGTACAGTTACCATTTACAGAATGCATTTGATTTCAACATGTTTTATTGTAACAAATTCAATAGGATCAGACGAAAGTGAAAATACGTATCTAAGTCCTCTCCTTATTTACAGCTTATAATGATAACAAATATAGCAAACATATACATGTAGTGAAATATATACACTCAAGAAAGAAGTAAAACACAAGATAAGTATTATATATGGGTGATTATACACAACAGGAAATAAATATAATGACAACATGTATATGTGTATGTGTACAATTTACGCATCCGTTACTTGCATGTGTATGCACATTTGATAAGTCTCTTCACATTGACCACAAACGTTTCGGGTATAAATTGGCGAAGCTACAAGTGTCTATTATTATATTTAATGAATTCATACCCACATGTATTTGTGAAAGCTAGTGTAGGCCTGCAGACATCCAATTTGAACATTGACTCATTCTGTACAAACGCGGTTTTCTTCTCCTGATTTTTTTTGGTTCTGATTGAAGCAACACAAGTACTGTTCCGTGTTTCACAACTTTGTTGACAAAATAAAAAGCTATGGAAAAAGATCCTGTGAAGTGATCCACATAACAAACTATAGGCTGCAAGTGCAGATAAATAAAAAACACTAGTCGCACCAAGTACGCCCATATTGTGTGTCTTGTCAGGAAAAGGAGATTTTTCACGGAGTGTTGGTATAGCAAGCAGATTGCCATGTTAAATTAGTTATTGAATGCTTGACATAAACTAGCTATGTTACGTAAATATTCATTTCAGGGAAGAAAACAGACTTTCCGCGGCGTGTAAAAACCACATGTTCTCCTCTAAGACGTCTACTGTACGCACGTGTACTGCTAATTCCACGATACGTGTCCACAAATTACAATATTTCTAATGAAGAAATTACTGTTGTGTACAGTATTAATATTAATATTATTTCCATTTTAAAATTTGAAAAACATTGTAGCCTAATGTATACAGCTAATTTGTTCGAGTATTAATTTTATATTATATTTTTAGTTGTTGGCATGTCGTAGGGTATTAAATAATAATACAGTTAATTTAATTGATCATTTAAATATATTATTGTTAATAAAATAAGTAATACAAAATATGAGAATTATCAACTATTTAAAACGTCAATTACTCAAGAACTCATAGTTTGAGTTTTGTAACAATCACCAGATATTCATAATAAACGTTATTATTCCTGACATTTATATACTCTATATTAGAATAAAATAAATAAACAACATTAGAATAAAACAAATGAACAATATACAAAATATAGAAGTATAAAATATGAAATATAGAAGTACGACATGTACGCATACATCCGATGATAGTAATGTATGTTATACAGTGTAAATTGAATAACGAAATGAGAGTGTTGCAATATAACAGTTGCACAGAGAATCGGCAGTACTTCGATATTGATCACAGAAAATAATACCATCTATTGGCAGTATTTAACAATTAAATTGAAGGCAACGCTATTAGTCAACATTTTCACGTTAACGTCTGAAATATTATCAACGGTGCTCTCATTGAAAATCAAAATCAAAATCTAAACTGTTTGGTATACATTCAACATTATTGATTATGAAGGCTACTCGAACTATAAAGTGAATAAACTGTTAGATTTTCAATTAATCTTCAACACATAATTACGTGATATAACGCTATGTTCGATGTACATGTATTTATTAGTCTAAGATTAGTATTTTCGTCGGGTGAGATATATACTGCGACCTACAACTAAACACAACTGATTAGACCAATGAAAATGGAAGACACAAGTAAAAGAATACATTGATGACCAGTCCTATTGATAGACCTGACTCTGGTATCAAAATGTCACACTTCCTAATCAGAAAATGACACTTAACAAATTACACTGTGGAGCGATAATAGACGACGATAAGATAAAGTTGAGGTTGCAAGCCATAAACACCTCATTAACTGAAGTTCTCTACGATACACGAATACAGTACACGCGGACACCTTCGGAAACGAGAGAAGGTAACTGGAGATGATATGGTCAGTTACCAGCGTTCATCTCTCATCGTCGACCGTCAGGCTGAGTTTTATCTACATGCTAAGTGTTTCTCTGACCGGCAGGTGTCCAGTGGCTCCCCCTAGTGACCACATTACGTGACGTAACTCTTGTTGCTTCAGGTTGGGCGGACCGCTAATGGCAGAATTGAAAGCACGTATTCTTGCTGTGACTGTCAGCTCTCTATTCCTGGGCTCAATTAAAAGATAATTACAAGGGATTTTTGTCATTTTCCACTGAAAGTGATAGTCGACTTCATAGTGAGATGTTGTTCTTACAAATATTATTCCTGGGAGGGTGCGAATAATCATTTGCATAACACTACACAATCCGTATTGTTCGTGGAGTGTTCCTTGTTCCATGCGTGGATGCAGAAAGAATCATTATGATTGGTCTATTCATGATTACAGCCAACTGCCTTGTTCATATGACTCTGGGAGGTGATGGCGTGTAGGAAGTGATACTACACCGAAGTCCTCACCTCAAGAAGAACAGATTTCAGCATCACACAGAATGGTGTTTCGTAAATAAATATATGTTAATAATAGTCCAATACCATAGACATAACGCATACTTTAAAAAAAAAAAATGATATTATATATAATAATTTTAGTATATATAGTAGTATATAGTAAATTTGTTTTCTATTTTATACACGAACATCAATAACCGGTCATTTATAGGCTGTTGATTTAGAGACGACGTGATGAGCGTTACACAGCTCTTCAGCATATTTAAATCAATACAAACAAGCCAAAAAAAATTATTAAAAAGTTGTAACCGATGAAAAATAAAAAATTTACATACACGTATCCATTGACCGTAGAAACTGTTTGACACTGGATGTTTCTCATAAAAACATCTGTAATCAACCTTTTCCCCCCAAACCATGGAAATGTTCCTCCATTAGACATCGTATGAACTCGTTTATTCCACACCCCTACAGGCAACAATAACAAAACATTCCATTCTAAGTTCGTTTTAACAAGATTTTGTGATTTGACGCAACCTGGGCGGCTAGTTGACACTAATGCGAGGCTAATAGGCGACTAGAGCAGTTGGGCGTCTCTTGCGTTTACCAATATACTAGCAGGATCTACAGTGCAGTGCAGGAACTAGAAGTAATAGTATTCATGTAGGATGGTGTACCGGATGTAAGGACATACTATACAAGAACTAGAGATACAAGAAATACAGATACCGTGTCCATACCATAAACACACGTAACATGTAGCAGGAAGTAGATGTAAGAACAGCATTAAAACCATGGCAATACCAACTAATTTAGGTATACAATTACATAGTTATCGATTCTAACATAATATTTTTAGATACATGTAAAATACTATATACTCAATATGAAAAACAAAGGTAAAACTATCTAAAACACATCATTTAAAATTCCATACGATTTGGCTTCGTTTTCGGGGAGCATGAGAAACGTGTCTTGGTTTTCAAATACCAGTGTTTATTTATGTTAACACTTAGTACATATATTTCACTACTTGAGTTAACTTATATCTCAAACATATCTTATCTCTTTGTATATTTTTTGTTTGTTTAGTAACACGTCCAATGTATATATGTGTATTTTCCAAGGAGTTTAATTAACTAACGTTTCCGGTGACTCCTGATTCAGCAGCATAGTTGTCCTGCTACTCATAGTATTACGTTTGGTATTGTTAACATTTAATATCACTGAATATTCCCGTATGACGTATCTATGAAACGCCATTATATTTTTTTATTTTTCGCAATGACAATATAAAACCTGTATTCAGGTACATTGAATAATATTGCTGATTGTCCGAGACAACCCTGATGACTACATTATAGGCGCATATTGGCGTCGATGGAACATTTTGGCTATAGCTTATGATAAGAAGAAGTTATATGGAGCTAATGATCACGGTTTGACCGTGTGTTCTGGAAATATTGTTTACTACATATGTTCAAGCTGGTATTATTACAGTTCTCCCTGTGCGGTTTGTCAGCTTATTAGCGACTGCATGTGTGCATATTAAAATAATACCTACGACTTGCCTTACGCGCACCTGTTCCTCGATACTAATGAAGCTGGTATTTTCTATGACCTTTGCAGCCGGGATGTGATTTCCGATGCAAGGCTTTCTTCAATCAAAAAGCATCCATGACGCATATTACCGCCAACTGTATGCAACAAAGTAACCGCCCTTTTAAATCTCCGGGTACGCGACAAATTGGTGCGCATGGGCAACACGGGCCCTTCTCTTCCAGCTTATTAAAGCATATCGGACCAATTTGCTGCCATGATCCTGTGAATTAAGCTAAACAGTTAATCGTTATCAAATGTTGTGAATAGCCGCGCGGAACTGGTTTCAATTTAGCTGAGGAAGTATCACGGAGGAAGTAAAGCGCTGCGTGATGTAAACTAAACTCCATGTGCACATGGCCCGAGTAAGCGACACAGCTAATATGGGGGATGTGAACAAGGTGCGGAAAGAGAGGATTCTTGTGATGATTGACAAGGGAATAGAGAGAGGGATGTGGAATTAAGGGGACATAATAGGAACCAACTGCATGTCGGCGTGTGGTACGGCAGCAATGATTACCAGAATGGTGTCGACTCAAGTCTCTGCGTTAATTTATATCCACACGTTAATATGCTGCGCAAGTCGCCAGTTTCTTGATTCTTTATACTGTATTGCTCCAACCACTCAGTACTAGACTTAGATTTATAAATTATTTCTTAGTCATGGCGTGCTCAACAACGCAAATTATAATAAGGGCTCAACAACGCAAATTCAGGTCTGCAAATATTGTGTATATTTCCTCTCAAATCCCGGCTTTAATAAGGACCTGCAGGGCCCATATCCTCGAAACTTCGTAAGTCCTAAGAAGTTCGTAAGTGCGAAGAATTTTCTTAACTGGGTTTCTGCTTATGCTAATATCTGAAGAGATATTTTTCTCACTATTTTTTTTTAGCTAAAACGTTTCGACAGGTGAGGTCTTCTTTCACTTCGCCTTCGTCCTTGAAAAGTTCCTTGAGATTAGAGGTTATTCGTCGTTATGATAATACAAAGCTAAATTTATATGTCCAACAAAAGGTTACTGACCCTTTATTACATTTACTGAGTATATATATATATTGATGATCCTAGACAGATGTATATTGTTCCCTAGAACTGGTATACCAGGCCCCGAGATTACGAAACATTTTGAAGACGATTTCATGCTCAAGCTCAGAATTTTCATGACGTTTTATGAACAAAACTTTAAGTTGAGCATGGAATCGTATTCAGAAATGTTTCGTAATTTCGGGGCCAATACAACTCATCCTAGACGAAACATGCATGTATTTACTGCCCTACACGAGGAATACTAGTACATGTACTTATGCTCACTATGCAGGGGTATAATTTCGTCAATCTATAGAACTGGTAAACCAGTACTAGAATTCATCTTATCTAAGATAATTATATGCTACATTTGTTTGTTTTTTGTTCTAAATATACCCAATGGTTGTCACCCCTAACTGCCTGCACGATAATCGACATACTCTGTTATTCAGATTATATCTCCTTCGTAAGTGTTTTTATTTTTTAAATCACATTGCGAACTATGTTAGCGACGGATCCTAAGCTGGTTGAAGTAATTATTAATTGCTTATGTTTGAAAGGTACCTAACATGGTAAGGATATATAATTTGAAAATGTGCATTAACTATCATGCCAGGAGTGTGTTAAACACAACAGTTTAAGTGCATCTACTACCGACTTCTCCGTCATCTCCGAGTACATCCTGGGTACCTCATGTGGTACTCTAGTATAGTAGTAGACAATGATTTCATTTAGCGGCTAATGCTCATTGCTAGCAATGGTAGAGAAATAGATTGCCGTACGAATATGAGTATATCAGATTATAAAGACTGATAGGATATTACTTTGGAGAATTTATGCAAATTGGAGATTATCTTTAGTGCACGGTTTATGGAACGAAATATACCTGGAGGTGTGGGTTGTTTAGGTGACACATATTTATATACGCAATAATCTTGAATATATTCATAAGAAAATTGAATTTGCTTCATGGTATTTGGCCCCCGTATCACCTTACAGGATAACCGTAGGCGCACTAACTATACAGTAAATGATACGAAAGCGTGTACATGCATCTAAGAACAACACGAAGTGCTTCTCCATATCCGAATACAAGCTGATGACGGGCAGACAGAGGGTCGACAATCCTGCCACAATTCTGTACACAGGGAGGCTATTATTCCAACACATGATAATATACATGGCTTTTTGGCATTTTGACTTCTGTCAGGAGAATCCAATCTGGAAAGGACAGGCTTGATAAAGCAGTGGCATGGTTTCCTCCGTACTGGGTCCCCTCTATAGACGAGAGATCTGCACTGGCAGTCTATACGTAGCCACACCAGGATAAACCGTACAAAGCTATCGCTTTCCGATCTCCTTCACATCTCAAGTCGCCTGTCCTTTCATCAATTAGAACAATGAAGGGCACGGCTACCCGCCTGTGTAGCGATATCCTGGTAGAGAAATAATCAGCTTAATATTAGATACATTTTTCAGAGCTCCCACGTGATTCACTCAATTCTTGTCCCACCTGCAATAGCAGACGGTCAATAGCTGGGAACAGCCAATGGTGCCTAATCCTTGTTCTTGCAGGGATCAGCACGGCACATATATTCGAATGTCTGGTACAAATTAAGCATGTACCCAACCTGGCAGGCGTGTGGAAGTCAGTCCTGCCTTTCGTCATGCACGTGCAGCGGGAATGTCGGCTGCTTCCCAGCTATTCGCACCTGTAATACAGGTGAGGTTCACTTTGAACCGTGCCATGGAGTCGCACGTGGGACACACATGACTGGATCTGTCTTCTGGATCGGTTTTATTATGACACGTCGTATCATTGGCCTGCCTGTCGACAGACCTTCTAGTTCAGATATAGCTTTAATACTTCTAGTCAAAATCAATTGTTTTAACTGACGCTTTATACACAGCTGTGCTGCTTTGACATTTGTGGGTGGATGTATATGTTTGTGATTCTTAGCACAATGTAAAGACAGTGTTGCACCGAGTCACCTGACTTGCGATATCATGGTAATATCAATGTAGCGTATATTCTATACTTGTTTGTATGAAAACTCCAGTCGATCAACAGAACTCTATGACCGTTAACTTAGCTATTCCGTGAATAGAATGTGAATATGTAATTACATCTATCACGTAACCTAGCGTGGGAGTGAAATAACCCCATGCTATATTAATATAAATAGTTCACGAGTAAAATAACACGATGAACTAATCAACATACATGTAAATACGTAATTGTATTCATACGCGATGTCAACATAATTTTGTAGCTCTTTTAACTTCTTCTTTGGACTAATTCATCGAATATAACGTTAAAAGCTGTATTCAATGAAATAATGTCTATATTTATTAACTTGGAACTATTTTTTTGTATGTGTTTTAACTCAGTTCTTACGACCATTACATAAAGTGTTTGTGACTGAAAGTCGATATTACAATAATTTCTGCAGTTTTATGATAAATAGCATCTCACATTCGTGTTCATATATTATACATTTTATAAAACTCGTTGGCAAAAATGATACTATGCTCGGCAGTTTTAGTTTTGCCATATTGTTTAATAAATTCAGTAATATATTACCACTCATTTGACTATGAGATACTTTATATACATATACATTTATTATATACAAGTTATCATTCAAATAGAAAACTTTATCGATAATAACCAAATACATACATACTTAATAAGGTTAATATACCATGTTCATTGTTTGATTTATAACATAGTGTTACTAAGTGTATTCGTAAAAAGATTGCATTCTGTTCAGTCTGTTATTATAAAAAGACTTGACATTCCCTATAAAAGTATGAACCGCATTGATGTTAACGTTCTAATATAAGTAGGAATTTCTACACAACATGAAATATAGGTCTATATTTGTTTACTTGGAATGATATCATTAACTATTTTCAATAATTGTTCTCTAATTTCTGCGTATAAGACAAATGACGTACATCTTCACAAAGATGAATAATCAAGTATGCCAAATTTATACAAATCATGATTTAATTGGCTATATCTCAATTCCGTATGCATAATGTTTATTATTTATATTTATATGGTCATAGTAACTTGTTAATTTCACAGCTGTGGGCATTAGTAGAGATCTGAACCGTGAAACGAGAGTAATTTATTCCAAAGAAGAACTCCTGGTGGAACGAATTGAATTTTGATATAATAGTGTTATTCTTGAATATGGTTGATCTATATGTTGCGAATATCCTAGACTAATTTATAGTAGTGGTAGTTTTTATATCGAATATATTGGTGCAATAACTTTGTAGATGTTGTACAATACATATAATGTTTCGAATGGTTCAACGTTCTAACAAATAATACACGTTTGAAACTTGTGCAAGTTAAATTGCATTTGTGCATAGCGGGAGAATTCAACACCGTTACTTCTTCTCCTACATACATTCATTGAAACTATGAACACACACAACAAGCGATATATAACTCTAGGCATAAAATACCAGTAGAACATAAACCCCTTTGTGGCCACGGAGCTGATCTGTTATCGGAGACACGCCTATTTTCCTTGCTTTTAATGACTTCATCTGCCATGCTACCCTAGTGGCGATCTTTAAAGAGAACTTTCATATTTCGAATGATTTCTCCTATATTAGATGCAGAACAAACGCTACGAGGCACAGAGGGACATTTTATTTCATATGTTGGCGGGGTCCCTTCCGCCGTGCCGTCAAGTCGTGCCCGAAGCTGCCGAAAATCAGAACCGTTTTCCCTATGCTCTAGGTGGTCTGGGTATAGGGTAACACGTGTTTAGCTAGCGGAAAGCCCAGATTGCAGGGGAAACACTACTCCAGCGGGGTTCTTTCTCAAGTATGCTCAGTATTGTTCTACCTCATACCCACGTCGTGTTTTTATTTTGCGGTGCAAAATCCGCTCGGTTACTTTACGGCGAATTTACAAACATTTATGTAAATTCCTCGTAAATTTGCTGATGTATTGTGCTTTAAAAGCGTCATTGAATAAACCAAGACATGAAATAAGAAATAACAAAGCCTGTTATTTACATTCTAGCATATTGCTAGGTTAGTTTGAAATGTTATTACTTAAATAACCTATTCGTAATTTCCCCAAACAAATGGAAATCCCAATGGAAACTTCTGTGATTGTTTGATGTAGGAATTTGTTAGATTCCCCATACATGAAATAAACAAAAAAATAACCAACATTGGAAAATGTTCCATAAGTTTCCACCGTCTTTTAAAAATACTTTGTCATGTTTGTTATGAGAAATCATGAGCTAGTCACGGGCACACATAACATGATACATGCTATATGATTATACACACTAACATACATTCATGGACTATTAGTAATTGTATGTCTAATGTTGTATTTTGTTTCACTCACTATTTTCTTATTCATATTAATTCTATTTTCAGGGATGCGCCTACCATCTCAAACGTTTCAACAGCCGCCATCTTGTGACCGAAAAAGTTACTTCCCTTACGGAACCGGAAATATGCCTACAACAATGCACGCAACTTCATATTATGAAAAGTGCGCAATGTGAATGCCACGTGACAACTATGGCGGGGACCTATTAGCAATATGTACATAGATCTCGCATATTTATTACAATCTCAAGGATTTACAAAAGCTGTTGCAAACACAGTGACATATAATCATTTCGTCACCCAAAGACATAATTACAACCATTCATCGTTGAGAATACGGTATATTTGCCATGCTATATTTTCATTGTGTAAATAGATAATCTTACATATACCATGATGATGTCATCAATTGTTATGTGCTGATACCAAAAACATTGTCAATATTGACATTTATTGTATGATATTTGTTTCAAATATTTATATCGATGCATACATTTGAGTAATCTTTTTATAGACTATGTACTCGCTAACTATGCACTTGATTTATAATAGTATTAATATGTGGATACTTGTCCCCTTCTCAGAAATCATTTAGCAATGGATTGAATATTAGATTATTTCGCTCAGGAGAAGATTAAACATATATAGTTTACATACATGTTTTACTTACCAAATGTGCCAAAGACCGATCGAATTTTATGTTCTTGCATTATACTCGTTTTGTAATTATATTGTACAGTCGTTACGATACTTGAAATATCAGTTCGTACATGAGAATATGTTTGAAGAAATGACAATCATTCATTTATGAGTCATTGTATGTCATACAAATATTATATTTCCACCTAATGTGTATATTTGAAAATTTTCACCGACAAATTAAAAATAATTTTATACATTATCTGTGTTGCTGTATCAATACCTAATAGTACATTACACACATTCTAACCTTACTCACAGTAAGGTACGTATGCATGTACTTTGACTTCTAGAAATTGAACACATTGCATAAACAATGGTCCTTATTAATATTATCAGGATGTCGTATCCATGCAACATAGTTTAAATATTGACGTATACATATTGTACTGAGCTATATCACAATGCTGCCTGAAATGTTGATGTTTCTGAGTAGTTCGTGTCTTAGAAGGAGGAGGTTAGTAGTTGAGATGACACGCGGGGACTGGATATCCTGATATCACTAAACACGTGCAGGAGAGCAACACTGGGGTGTTTTCTTTTCTCCACCACAATTACTGAGAGACTGCTTGACCTTTTCACGGCTTCTCGCACATTGGCTGTCACTGTCTGCTCTGACCACGGGGCGACGAGCTCCTCACTCTCCCGTTACTTATCCTAAAAGAACTTCACGCAGTGGGGCGCGTATTACTTGAGAGTTATCTCTCCTGGGACAATGACGTCATCTACACTGACAGTGAGGCACAGTCGCATAGTTTAACTGTCTGTGAGCTGTGCTGTAAGGTCTAGGATGATTCTCACAGAAACGGAGCACCATGACGTTCACGCCAAAGTAACAGCTAGCTCCCTAATAATATGTAACGTATGTAAGTAGTGCGCATCCCCCGCGTTCGATAATAAGGGCCTATGTCTCTCGCTCTCGCTCTCTCTCTCTCTCTCTCTCTCTCTCTCTGTGATTGTGTGTGTGTGTGTAGATTCTATGATGTCATATATACTAAAATTTAGCATTCCCGCCGACCCTCTGAGTGTACTGAACGTGTCAACAACGTTGCAACATATGGCGTACAATTTCAAACCAGTACGACAATTGTGCATAGCCTACTGTTCCTTTATCTTAGAATCCGTATCAATGCAATTAGGCCTATTAAAGACTAAACTGCCCATGTTATAGCTTAAGGCATACATCTCTACAAGATAATCAACTCTTCGCATACAAACTAATTAATCTGACAACACTTAGATCATTGTGTAGATCCGTGTTGTTAACGTGTTGCAGCTGAGGTTGAACCCGCATCTGGTGGCGTTTCCGTTCCACGGCCGTTACCGTCGTGAAGCCTCGCTCTCTTATATGACGAATTAATGTCACTTAACACCTTGAAATTGACACAGTATAGTTGTGCTCTAAGAAAAACAGTCCGGACTTCGCCGCGTGCTTTCTCTGGCATACCTGTGGGTACTGTCTGAATTGATTGTCCCCCCGGGAGACCCTGCTGGTGATTCCGCCCCATCGCCCCACCCCACGCAAACAAGTGGTCGCTGGCGTCATCCGGGCCACTTAGAAGGATCACAGTTGGACGCTGACAGACAAAATGATGTGAAAATATTGGAAGGATATCTCCGTGAGGAGACGGGTGTTTGGAGGCTTCCAGTTCCACCGTGAAGCCACGCTCATATCTGGCGCTATCCACGGGTCAGGAGGCGAGTAATTGCGAGGTCTTCGTGCACACAGTTTCAGGAGGAAAGCACGCCAGACTGAAAGCGATATCTAGAGTTATTCCTGGCGAGTCACTCTCCTACGACTGTATTTATTTGTTTCCTAAATGAAGTCACTACCGTGAGATGAGATGGTGGGGCATATGCATACACACAGACATGATAGTGAAAGACACGTGTTGGTATATAAGTACACGACGACCACTGGAGATTGTTGCCAGTGGTAATGAGAAATAACGCTGGCGAAATGTCCGGATCTGTATTACCAATAATATATCTATGTCATTGTAATTGGCAACACGGTTTCCGCATTAAAGAAAGCAGTCTGATATGAATGCATTTGTGTCTCTCCCTCCCTCTCTTTATCTATCTATCTATATATCTATATATCTATTTATTATACGCTTGGCAGTAGGATAGCGGAATATATGAGTGAAAATATATCCTTATACTACACTCTACAGA
>JAUTCA010137743.1:0-14793 GCA_032362005.1 Nodopelta heminoda | reverse complement strand
CATTCCTCTCTTAGAGATGCAAACTGTTCATCAACGATATTGAGATGTACAGGACGGTGCATAAGTTCCAAATTCGATAACGTATCCTGTTTGACTTGTTGACGTTTATATCAACGTGTTATATCGATATTAATCCTGAAAGCATACCAATAGCCTACAATTTTGGACTTAAAGTTAGGTGGTATTTTTCATAATAACACAGTTTCAAATTTACCTTAATAAAGATCATATTATGATTTATGGGTAATTTATTAATTGTAGCATGTTCTACACGAGAAAAGAAAGATTACTGTGAAATTTGGGCATATTTGTTCTATTGGAAAGGTTATAGAACGGCTTAGCAACAATGTCGTGTTACAATACATGCGTTCCCTTAAATTTTTCTTTCAGTATATTTTAATATGTCGATTGTTAAAAATGACTTACCATTCCTGGCGTATTGGACTTGGGACCATAATTCATAGTAATGTTTTGAAGCCAGGAATTCTTCATATTTGCAGTGTTCACCCCAACAGTTCTCTGTGACTGTGCCTCGTCACCTTGCGTCACACTGAACACTCTCCTCGGAGTTCCTCTGGTCCTTTCCAGCAACACGTTCTTGGAATTCCCTCTTCTGTGGGTGCCGCCATTTTTATCCTGAACGTCCTTCATTTTCAGAACGAGTCTCTCCAGTTCCTTCACCCGCTCACCCAGCCCAGTAATCACGGAGGTTTGCTCATCAACAACGCCTTGCAGAGTTTGAATCCTGCTCCGCTGCTGAGCTACCTGCGGGATGTCGATGCTGTCAGACTGGAGAAGCTCGCTGACGTGCATGTGGATGAACTCCGGAAGGTGGTACTCCAGGTACCGTTTGATCACGCTCGGGAGATACGAACTGACCACTCGTCTGACTTGGATGTGGATTGGAGTGGGTGATCTCGTGGGCAGAGGGTGCTCGTTAATTTTCACCTGGTTGTCTTCAGAACCTGGAGAACCATTCGATCCGCTTATTGATCCAGAACCGTCGAACTCGACGAGGTTTGGTTCCAGTCGGACTGCGCATGTCGACATGCAGAGGAAGACGAATGAAAACAGGAAAATCTTCATGTCTGGATTGAAGAGTGTTCTCACTCATACTTCGCAAGATCTGTAGGTATTACACATCAATCCAACGCCGTTGTCGTCTTCTGAAAGAAGAGGAAGAAATAGCTAGGATATAACACTTGACAGAAATGGATGATAATTAATCACGTAGCATTGTAAAGCTGTCTGGCGCTGGGTCGACACGACATATGTCCAGTGTCCATTTCACCGATTGTGGCCTGTGAAATCGACATACAAATGGTCTGTCAGACCGAGGAGGGTTGTTCAAAGACCCAGGTTCGTACATGCTGAGTTGTAGCCGAGTATCTCAAGGTATACGGTTCCAAGACGATGCAACTTGCGTACCCACATGAATGAGTCTGTTGTCCTGTGACGTACTTTGACGCTACACGGAAGACATGCATTTGAATTGGCCTAGTCGATATTGTATCTGTGCCCGATAGTATTTTGTTGGTGTGTGGAAAATGGACACCTAAAATGCTACACTCGATCTCTTGGAACTGAAGATTTGTTTCAGTTCATGAAACATTTAAGTATCGTTATATCGTTGGAAGATGTACTATATTTGTAAATAAAAAGCTGTGCAATGAGTTGTTTCCAATAAGCACACACGGGTCAACATACGCATACCCACACGCACACACACACACACACACACACACACACACGCACACACACGCACACGCACACACACACACACACACACACACCACAAACATAGCTTGAACTATAAAATATGTTCAGTGCAATTTAAGTTTAACATATATACATGCTACAAAGCTGGGAATATACCACATGTAGTTATCTCAATCGTAAATGGTTTTTTTTCTAATTTAATTCAAATTTATAGAAAATCGGAAACCTATATTCGTGAAAAGCTACCGTAAAATATTCGCCTACAAGACAACCAGGGGATAATGTGTGCATATACCGGTATTAATGGTATAGTTTATAGAATATACAGGTCTAATTTGTACATGCCCTTAGAATGCTTGTAATTATATTTGCGACTCCGGAGGTAAAGAATAGATTTATTTTAAAAATACAATGTAAGAGGGTATTCTTATTATAGGGGGAAAAAAGAAATTATCTAGTCCAAATATTGGCATTCATATCTCAATTAATTATTCAATTTTACAAAACGACAGCTGGAAGACTTTATAGATTTACCAACACCGCATGAAAACAAAATACCACATGCCTTCCCACAATCAGACCACATGCAGCTTTATAATCTACAAGTACAAACCTTCCTTGACCTGTTGTTAGTGTCATATACGATGGCCAACATCACCTACCTTCGCTTTCCATACACTACTGATACACACACCACGTGTCCGCGTACACGTAAGTAAGACAATAGATAACTCCCTGTCCTCACCGTGAGCACCTCTACTGCAGCATTCAGATTAATTCCATTGACCTTCCATCTCTATTTATAGGAGGTAGATGTGCGCAACGATGTCTGGACTTTGTGCAGATGTATACATTTACACGCATATACACGGCTTTTCCACGTCACTTTAAATATTGACATTATTCCTACGATCAGATATGTTGGGATTAAACAGTTGCCGATTGTAATTCTAAATACCATATTTATTTCCTCCAATTACAGAATATACATACAAGCATGAACTTTATCCGGTGATCACTTGTGTATTTAGTGCTTAAACTGGTGAACTTGAACGTAAATGGTAACCACATTTACCATGTTTTCTTAAAAGATTAATAGTAATGTCATCAAATACTAATAATAAGTATAATATTAATATAATTTGCCTCATAATACAACATAATACATATTCAATTTAGGATCTTTGGTTTTCTTCACTACCCGAGAAACTGAAACTAGGAAAGAACACTCACTCACTACTAGTATACGTATTATACTTATACTTATATTTCCATCTCTACTTATTGTACCGTTACGTGGCAGTGTAAGTACTAACGAGTATCTGATAGCATCCAGTATATTAGTTGAAAATGATCACTATGACTACACGTATGTCTATATTCGGATTCTGATTGATAGTTACTGTCCAGTTTAGTTTTTCAAATTGCGAATTACTAAGTATAGTTCATTGATTTGATACGACCACTTCCAATGTATAATGCCAGTATACTATAGTCATGTCTATAACATATCATCGTTTAGACGTATGAACGAACGGAACACTATATCTAAAAATTACAGCCTCTCTGCGACCTGATGAGACACAAAAAAAGAAAGAGTACTGGACTAATAGAAATTCGATACAGACCATTTCTTCAAATTCCAGTGAAACCAATATTAAACTAATGATTAAAAAAGTATCCGTTACAACTGTGATGAGAAACAACATAGATGGTCCAGGTTTGTGTAGAAGTGGCCAATATTCTAGCTGCTGGGATATGTCTAGTGTTATTGATTGTTTCCTGGAGTGTTCCGTTGCAATTGCAACCCGGATGACCCGATGGCAGATTTTGAAACACGACATAATAGCCTATTATCAGTGGATGATGCAGTAGTTACAACTTGGTTACAAATCCTCATTCATTTTATTTTGAGTACAAATATGTTTACACTAAACCAAACCAAGTAAAACTAATAAATCGATCTGATAATCAGCGGATAATATTGAATGAAGCGGCAATAAAATGTGCTTCGCAACCCAATATCGTGATGGAAAATACAACGATGAATTCTTCAATAATTGATCTGTTTAGTTTTAAAGTCTAAATAATACTTCTAAATGGCTGATTGGTTTATTCACCTCAGCCGTTCAATTTAGACATATTTAGTACGATTTTGAACAGTGTATCCACCCGCATTATACTATTTAAAATGCGTTGTGCTATCAAAATCGAAAGCATGGTATTGTGGTATTATTGTGTATAAATATGATTGTACTCTTGTTATTTCAGTGTGCAAGCAATGGAACCTGGTAATTAGTATCTGTAAGCTGCGTTGATAAAGTAAAACAATAGAAATAAGTAAGTTACAACGGTCTAGAATCAAACCTGTTAAACCGTAAATGTTTAACACGCACATGTCAAAGTTCACCGTAAACTGGCGTTGTTTTGTCATCGCCTGACCACACTGCAATGAAAATAAATATTAATTGGGGAAGAAACTCGGCAGATAAACAGAGAGGACGCGGAATGTGGATTCTTTATGATATTGACGCCGATACGAAATTAAAAACAATGGCAGGAATCGCGATGGCCATTTTAACAGCAGGGTATGTTTAGCGACATGGATCGGAACAAGCGAGATGAGCGATTGAAAACAGACAACTGTGCCTGTCCATTTGTTTTGTTAATATCTGACTTCCACATTTTGACCTTTAATGTCATCATTCAAAAAGTAAATGAGAGAACAATTGATTTTAACATTATTTGAAACCTTTTAAAGAAGTATTATACACAGTTTGGCCGCCACTAAGAACTTCTCAATACAAGAAAATTACATTCTTACGAAATACGAGAAATGCCATCTATAAATTAGCATATATTCGTAATTTTATAGTTTAAATGCATTTTACAATTAGTATATGATTGTATACACGTACTTTTATCTTATACATATATTGCCATAAGCATCATAATTAAGAAAACATATCATGTCACATGACGTTCAAGAACGAGCATACTATTCAATATTAAACATGATGCATTCTATCTTCATATTTACTGTTTATAGTATACATGTGCTGTTCGATGAAGTTCGCAAAGAAACATCCACATTTAACCGATCGTCAAGATTGTGGCCAACGGGGTGTGTGTAAGGGAGGTAACTGCTCTGAGGGATTTCAAACATTCTGCCCACTGGTCACGCTGGGAACACATGATTGGTGTTTGGACAATGCTCATCGCATGATTGATATCTGTGCGGGGGAAGATTCGGAAAATATTTCCAAAATTTGAGGAAGCTGTGACGCTTTCATTATTAATATTGTTAGCCTATTCATAGGCTATTTATGTTAATGTAGCCTACATTATATATTATACACACACAGAAGACATGTTAGTTACAGACCAATTAATTACCTTTAGAGCTGTCATGCTTATTAACATATAATGCTAAATATGCATACTTTTGCACTATAAATACATGGTATTTGATCATGTTTTCAAGTAAACTTTCATTCAGTCATGAACGTTCTATAAATCAATGTCAGAAACACTAACTGATGAACTAAGATCATGCCATTGTCTTTTCAATGGAACCACAGGGCGGGGGTTATTTTGACATTATTGACCTCGACGTATCAAATCAGTATGCACCTATTGCCCTCAAAGTGTCAGAACGTGACGCAAGATTGTTCTTGTCAAATTCCTAAATCCTAACAAAAATAGTTCCCACACAGCTGCTAATCATTCCAATACGTTGTCATCCTGACCACAATCGACCTTAATCCAGCTCCACAACAATTCCGCAAACTTCACGTGTCGCGGTTTCTGAAGACTGCCATCCAGGAACAACGCTGTCCAGTTCTCCTTGAAATGATACGTCAGATAAAATTATGAATTCGACATGAGACGAGCTGTCCATTTGTTTACATTAGCCAGTGGATATGATGAAAGTGGCGAATTATCACTAAGCCAGTAACTCTTGCTAAGACAAACAGAACCATTTGCCGTGCGTGAACTAATGTCTTGATTAAACAATACGAAGAGGGCAATGGCTAAAAGACTGGACAGTTGAATGGGTCATTACGGCTTGATGGACAGACTGATCAATATTGATAATGCACTTTATTAAATCACGGGGCATAGGGGAAAACGCAGTGGGAAAAGGGGGAGGTTAAAAGGATTCTACCAATTCGCGGTGCGATGACAACCGCCATAATGCCAAATTAGTCAACCCGTTCCTAGATTTACGTTGACGAAGACATGAGGTCATCCCTATATATATATGGGCGTGTGATAGCTGGAGTCATTCTGAATAGCTAAGAGAGAATAAGAATGACAACGACTATGTGAGATATTGACATGGTTTTCGTTCATTATATAACACACCTATAGGTATGGTTTCTCGAAACTCTCATATCGACTATGAGGCGTCTCGTAAGTATACCCAGTCGCCATGTATTAGAGATGGCTCTTAGAGTCCGTATGGTCTTGTAGTAGATATGAGAGCTTCAAGAAACGATACCCTGGTCTATATATATGTAGACATTCACCAAGGCAATGCAGCATTCAGCACCGTCTTCCTTCACGTCAGAGTATTTCTGTTTGACAGGAGAGCGGATTTGGGGTAACTGTACTACCGCCATTGACATCTGACAGTCGTGTTGTAGACCTCTGACAGTCGTGTTGTAGACCTCTGACAGTCGTGTTGTAGACCTCTGACAGTCGTGTGTTGTAGACCTCTGACAGTCGTGTGTTGTAGACATAACCCTCTCACTGCTAGATGAGACACGAAGCATCTTTTCTTAAGTTGCAGAGAGTTATTATTCTTCACGTATAGTACGGTCGTCTCTCAGCTATTCACACACCAAGGTCAAGTTTGAAGAACAACATTAAGCATATACTATAGTAAGGCCAATATGTGATTCTACGGTTACATCTCCAGGGTATCATATCCATTATTCATGAGACCATTAAGCGCTCTCGTAAGTGCACGATCCCAATGCGTTAGAGATCTCTAGGAGAGTCCTTACGGTCTCGTAGGAGATACGAGAGCTTCGAGAAACGATATTGTCCCCATCCATATGCATTCAGTTCATGGACACATAAGCACACAATACTACTCGCCTTCCAACAACTTATTACTACGTCTTCACACATGTTACAGTCATTTGTTTCATTGACATACACGCCGTGCAGATGATCTATATACAAACATGGCATCGTTGACGTTCTCACGTCGGTCTCAAGTCGAAACCGAGCGCCGCAATAGGAACGCGGGAATACGACAGCTAATTATGCTGGTGCGATGTTTTCCTTATGTACAGCCGTACACGTGGAAGTCATCCCGTCTGTGACTGACACACAGATATGCCAATCTGACTTAACCATGGAGGGGGGAAAGAACGTATAAACGCCATAACGTCAACTCACGGTATATGGTAATTGGGTGAGGTGCGTTCTTTGGGTATAATGAACAAACGAATACTAGTATGTACTCACGTGTACGCACACACTCTGAGAGACATTCTTGATAACTTGGGCAATATACTACCGTAACTGCTAACTTGGGCAATATACTACCGTAACTGCTATATCGTTATTTTAGAAAGTAATGCATTCGTGATTCTAGTTCAGTATCACCAGAGACAAGTGTCACGAGGGGTACGGGAACATGACATCCGTTGACTTCAGAGGTAAATATTTCTATAAGCTTGTCATTTTCAATACGTCGACGTGAAATGTAGCTGGATACGCAGAAAATAACCTCTAACGCCAATAACCATTCAGTATACTAATACATGGCACTTTTAGTGTCTGTATATGTATGTGTGTGTGGTATAGACGTTCGTAATTTGATGTAAACACGAACTCAGCCAATCTAATGAACTACGTCTTTCGTGACATGACCAATAATTAGACTTCCTATACACACGTAACTGTAAACTTTCAGCATTCGGATGTAGTCGAGAGGTGTGTGTAAATAAAAATGAATATTGTTGGGATGTATAATTTAAACATCAACTTGGATTCGCAACTCGGAACTACTACTACTACTACTACTACTACTACTACTACTACTACTACTACTACTACTACTACTACTACTACTACTACTACCTCTACTACCACTACTATTACTCCTCCTCCTACTACTACTACTACTACTACTACTACTAATTACTACTACTACTACTACTACTACAACTACTATTACTACTACTACTACTACTACTACTACTACTACAATTACTACTACTACTACTACTACTACTACTAACTATTACTACTACTACTACTACTACTACTACTACTAACTATTACTACTACTACTACTACTACTACTAACTACTACTAACTACTACTAACTACTACTACTACTACTACTAACTACTACTACTACTAACTACTACTACTACTACTACCACTACCACCACTACTAGTACTACAACAACTATCAATACTTCTTTACATTTCCTTCAGTTTCATATTAATAACTCTTGCTTTAGACATATTCGTATTTTTTACTGGGCTTTTAAAAGGGTCTTTGGACAACATTTCTCTTGACCAATGAATTAATACAGCTAGATATACAGAAGTATGTATGTATATTTACAAGGTTACCATAGTATTGGACACTGACTTGTCCCTGCATGTATAGACCGTAATGTCGAGACTCGAGACCATCTGGTTTGTGTTGAACGTCAATCACCTAGTATTGCACTTGTTCGCATATACCAAACCTGGAGATGAGGCAGTATTTCTCTCCAAAAGTCACTAACTGATATGTGGGACAATGAAATGATCATAACACGTGGGCCTTTATACTGCCTATGATATATTGGCCTTGGTTGAATTGGCACTCTCCTCTGATATAACTGTGTGATATTGTCTCATATCGCCGCAATTCACAATCGTCATGTCTAGTTCAAGTGCTCTAGAAAGGCGCGTGGATTTGTCTGCACTGAATTCCAACACTTCAGTGTCATAATTATGTATAACAAGTATTTGATATTTACAGCTGCAGGGAAATATGGGGACAATATAAGGGATATCGTCATAAATATTATTGATAGGCATCGACTTGGCTTCATATAACTCGATTCCCGGATTTCGGATTTTCATTCAATGGTTTATTGGTTTTTATAGGTGAATTCACTGTACATGTATAAGATAAAAAGTATAATTTATGAAAATAAGATTAGGACACTACACTACGCTGTATTACGTGTACTTCAAGAACGCTATTTAGCAAAGTAAACCTAAATTAATGTTCTAATTATTCTTTTAGGTAGAATTTATAGTTTCTAAGTTAATAGAAAGTCCATCATGCTAAACCAAATTGAATGAACATACTTTCAAACCCCTCGTTGGAAATGATTAAATATTGACAAATTTAAAGCAATAACTATAAAAATTTGTCAAGATATTTGAAAACGCATGTACGGATCTAATGTCAAAGTTCACGTGATCACAAGACGCTGTCTACAGGCGAAGTGTTGAACCAGTTGCCAGCCAGGGTAGATAAACATATTTCATTGCAAATTCAAATATGGCTGAATTGTGTGGAACATCAGATGTTTACCTTTCATCAATGACGCCGGGCTCAAGCTGGATTTGAATCAATGTGGAAATTGAGCGGAAATCTGGTATTGTGTTCCTGCAACAACACTCGCTTAATTGACTCATCGCCTGTCACGGTGGAGACAAATGGCGAAAAACATACGGAAAATATTTGTTTATGGAATATTATAATTAATTTTCTCCGGACCGACAGATGGTTGGCTGGTCAAAGATTGGGTGGCAGTTCGTGTGTCTAGATGAAGGAGAACCGGACCCGTTTACATTTCAAAGCATGTTTTTCTTCAAAGTAATATATATACACTTTCACCTGCTTCAATATAAAGATAAATACACACTGGGCTCTTGTACGCTGGATCATGTTTAACACCAGTATAATCGATAATAGGATAGCCAAACTTACAAGCTGAACATTCATGGTTCATTTGACAATATTCAATTTTTAATTCTTTTTTAAATTATTTTTATTTTAACCTTAATTTTTAATTTTAATTTTCTTTTTGCGAAGAGGACAGAATATTCAAATTTGACAATGGCCTGAATGTTAACATTGACAAAATCGCATCAGCATATTTCACATACAACTTTAAGGCCTATTAACCTTATGTTTTCTATGCTATCTTGTTTTCTATACTATCTTGAACCAGGTTCATATACCCCCATACTGATTTTGCAATTGTTCTTAAACTCTTTTTGGAACCCTTCGTCTGTGTCACACCTTGTTCTCACCCAAATACTCCTATTCAAAATACCACCTAGATAAGTTAAGCAAGCCTAGATAACTGGAGACCAATAGTATAAAGCATTTCAGGGGCTCCTTTTATATAAATATAATACCAATCAATATAAGTTATATTTTATTGATTTACTTTAACCCTATGAGATTTTGGATGGTCTAGGCAGTTATTTACAAATAGTTTTGAAGTACCCCCGTATGTAAACTAAAATCCTAACCATAGTTTGGTAAGGCTAGCAACTTCACCTGTAAGATAACATGAAAGGGAAAACAAACACATTCCATGGAATAACAACCACAAGACATTGTCGGCGTTCTGTTGACCCACTTGTCATTGTATACGACGCTGTTGTTTATACTTGTGGTATTAAGCGAGCTGAGATCTTATAACTCTCGAGGGAATCCCCTATATCCATCACAAATTTGTTTACGAATAAGGAAATTCAAGAAAAAGTGCCAGAAGAACGTTGAAAGTATATATACTGTACGAGATATTTCGTGGAATGAACTCAAGGTGATGATTGGACGCTCTGGAAATAAACCTTCATATCGCATAGTAGATTAAAACATTCCTATAATATATATCATATTTGCATCTATGTATATACACCCTTGATATTTCTTGAGAAATTCAACAACTTGTGAAATCAAGCTAATTTATTAATACCAATTCGCATCTGTCAGTGATCAAAATTGAAAATATTCCATATGATATCATATGGTAAGAAAAATATAATGTCTAAATACAGTTTCGTTGAATATCGTAAAATATACGTTCACGTAAGAAGAACCTTTTTTTACGTCGGATGCGTGAATAACCAAGAACGTTAGCTATGTATAGCTATTATTCCGACTACTACTACTACTACTACTACTACTACTACTACTACTACTACTACTACTACTACTACTACTACTACTACTACTACTTCTACTACTACTATTACTACTACTACTACTACTACTACTAAAACTTCTGCGACCACTACTACTACTACTACTACTACTACTAAAACTTCTGCTACAACTACTACTACTAAAACTTCTGCTACTACTACCACTACTACTACTAAAACCTCTGCGACTACTACTACTACTACTACTACTACTACTATTACTATTATTACTACTAATACTACTACTAAAACTTCTGCTACTACTAATACTACTACTAAAACTTCTGCTACTACTACTACTACTACTGCTACTGCTACTACCACCACCGATCATTTAAAGTGAATCGGCACAAGTTGATGTTTCTAGTTTTCGCGTTCACTTGCTTACTATAGTATATAAATATATACGTGAATCAGACCAGAAATGAGTCGAATTTAGGAATGAGCTTGTAACTGACGAAGCTGTTTGTCAAAGAGTATTGCATTGCATGTTTTGTTTATGTTAAACCTACTCCAATCTCAATGGCAATGTAGCACCTAGCCCCTATGTCTTGATCCCTGCCTCCAGTCGGAGGAGATCACATGGCGGGGAGGGTCCACCCATTGTCCACTACAGTATCAGCGTGGGCCCTCGCCTTTGTGTTGTTGTGGTAACATGTCTGAACTGTTTACAGTAGCAGGGAGTTACGGTTTGATATCGCATCTCGCTGCATTATACAATGCCGGTGATCCGAAGGTAAACAGATTTGAGGAAGAGGAGACATCACTCGGATTAGGGTCTTGCTGAAGACCACTGGAGAAATGTTGACATGAATTTTGCCAATGTCCGGCAAGCCATCAAGGTCAATCCAGCCAGCCAGGTAGATGGACAGTGATAGGTGATGGAAAGTCGCCAGATTGAATCAATGTCGAAGGACACAGCATACAACCTTGGCGAACACATCGCTGTAGAAATGCCTGGAAAGAATCCGAGACCCATCGCCCGTCTCAAGGGGTCAGTTCTATATTAGAAATAGCAGTCTGCGTCACCGGACTGTACTCTTTGGAACACATTAGAATAGACATTACGTCATTAAACATTAGACGACATCACAGTTCTTCTAAAAGGACTGATGTTACAACCTGGTTAGCTGAATTAACTTATGAGACCGTAGCGCTCTCGTAAGTGCACGATCCCTATGTATGAGATGGCTATGATTTCAATTTTATTCAATTTTATTTCTCTTTTACCACTATCAGTGGTATACGAAACATATATATATATATATATATATATATATATATATATATAAATATTAATACAAAACAAGTATTCAAGATGATGGATGGACATATAAATGTGTTTTACTTTAACGTGTTCATGTTTAAGGATATAAATTGAGATAATCTTTTTAACTGACATTCTTTTTTACGGCACATTGTATTTAATCAGATTAAACCATTTAATGTTATCAGGTACAATATTGTGTCTATGTTCAGAGAAGACAACGCAAATAAATAGTGAAACTCATCTGCAATAGCAGGAGAGTTGCATAATGTACATGTACGTTCATATCTAGGGACCCCTTTCCACCGCCCAGTTTCGACGGGTAAATTATGATTATTAGCTCTAAATTTTAATATGGGTAAATAAATAGCTCTTGGTAAAAGCAAGTACGGTTCAAAAAAAGGTATGAGAGTCCTAATGGTCTCGTAGTAGATACGAGAACTTCTAGAAATTATACCCTTATTAATAACCCTGTTGTTATTATTATTTAATAGGGTTATAATATACATATATACTGTACAAATGTCCTTTGGTTTGCTGAGGATTGACATTTCATAAAAATGCTAAAGTAACACTTTTAACTGACTGTATTTTAACAAATACAGTATGATATTTGAGAAGCAGATCACAGAATCCCCACACTACTTGTAGTCTGTATTATCGTAATCCTAACGAATGTTTAATGCCAGTTTATGTTCTTCACATTCCAGCATAGATTATTATCTTTTAATTCATCAGTGTTATTGGAACCACGTTGGTCAGATCTGACCACCCCTGTGAACATTGCGAGACGATAATAACAGGGATAACTGTATCAAGCAGCCAACCCACCGATCGTTCCATTACACTGTTACTTGTTACAAGGAAACTATTACTTAGTTTTCTCGCTTGAGTGATCTTCCTTTGATGCTACTAGCCAGACAACTAGATATTTATCTCTGATTTCATTTGTCGCGATGTGCATTTCGTTAAGCGTCCTTGGTAGTACTATTAGCAGTTGACCTCTCTGATCAAAGGTCAAGTTACCGCCAGACGCCTGGCGCAATGGTGTCTGCCTTGGATAATGGATATCAGCGGGATCGTGGTGTGGCTATAACTGCTCATCATTGAATTAAATGTATCTGTCTATCTGACTAGTTTCAAATTAACAATTCTCAGTGCCAGATGAAATGCTGAAAATGTAACTTTGAGAGAGACTAAAATAATGATAGAGTCGAACACATGAAACAATTAGCGTTGAAATGAAACACCTGTTTGGCCAAACCATTTGGTGCTGTTCATTTCAAATAGGAAGAGTTACTACCGGGAGCACATTTAGCCTTTGTGTTCCTAACCGGGTACAATTAATTGCAGTTAATTCATCGAAATCAACAGCGGTGTTTCAACACACCTGAATTGAAAGTGTCAATAGTGCATGCCCGTCAATTGTCAATCAAGATTACCTGGCATAGACTTCTCACCTGTTCCGTTGATTGCTGGGTCCGTGTTCATTTTTTTCTCAGTCACTTGAAGGACAAGACCGATGTTTATCTCTCTATGTCATTTCCAGTAGGAAATTGGCTTTTTCTTTCGGATACCTGGTTGGGCAAAGGTTAAACATCGCGATACAGCGTTCCAGCAGGAATTCAGAACAGATGTTCTAAAGGTCTTGGATTAGGCTAGACCCACCACACCTGTTAAAACTATGGGTACCATTATCGCTGACGTTACCAATAACTACCCATTAGATGCAGCAGGTATATATTAAATGACACTAAGTATCTGTTTAGGAAAATGACATGAAATAATACGCCGAGCGAAGGTCAATTTTCTCACAGGAATGTTAATGGTGGATTTAATAGTATTAAGATAATTATATTTCTGCCGTAACTCTCCAAACTTGCTTGCCTGTGTTTGTTCTCAGACGGGATCTACATTTGCTATGCTACAAGTAAACGTATAGGACATTGGCCAAATTGATTCGATTCGATGTCATATGTGTCATGACATGCAATCAATAACAACTATACATGTACCTGAATGTACATATCATTTAATACATGTACTAGTTAGTGCATGGAATGTTTACTGACATCATGATTGAATACAGGACGCAAATTAAGAGATCGTGTTTGGAATTCCTATTCATACGCGATGATATGAATATCATATCCCGTGTTACATGAACATAAATTAATACTGCTTTCAAATGTTCTACGAGTATATCTACTACTAGTAGTATTCTATTAAAACCATTGTCTGTCTATAATATTATTGGCATTCCTACTGTTTCATCGTTATGCTTATATGACTGTTATAGAATAATTTTGTTCCATATGGTTGAGTTATAAGTGAGTGTCCATACGGACGATGTCCGATATTCTGTTGTTCATGTGCCCTTGTTTTGTAGGATGATAATTTATTCTGAGTATTGACAAGACACGCGGTTGTGTACAAGCACGCCCTCCCATGCCTGTGGGAAATAATACAGTCACTCATCGACACTGTATGACAGGAAGATGAGCTAGTTTCCAAAGTTGAAAGATGTGGATATAAAATACTATTGTATACTGATTAGCTTTCTAAGCTGGCGATTGACAGAAACTTGCCAATGGCAATTATAGTAGGTCATTAAT
>JAUTCA010136632.1:0-14811 GCA_032362005.1 Nodopelta heminoda | reverse complement strand
TATTGGTATGCTTTCAGGAGTAATATCGATATAACAAGTTGCTATACACGTCAACAAGTCAAACAGGATAATTTCTTGAATTTGGAACTTATACACCGTCCTGTACATCTCAATATCTTTGATGAACAGTTTGCATCTCTAAGAGAGGAATAGTTCACGAAAGATTGAATACCATGGTCTGCGGTGTTCCAAGAAGGTCTGCAACCATTGCTGTATCTTGTACACACTAGATACACAATATTTCAATATTTTATAAAATGCTGTTTACTACAAAACAATACGTTCCCTTGTTTGTTTTCTTTCAATATCTATACTTCAAATAAGTTCCAAATTCGAGAAATTATCCTGTTTGACTTGTTGACGTGTATAGTAACTTGTTATATTGATATTCCTCCTGAAAGCATACCAATAGCCTGTAATTTTGGACTTAAAATTAGGTGGTATTTCTCATAATAACACAGTTTCAAATTTGCCTTTAATAAAGATCACATTTTGATACATGGATAATTTATTCATTGTATCATGTTCTACACGAGCACAGCAAGATTATTCGTTGTTTTGGAAAGGTTCTAGAACCGCTTAGCAACAATGTCGTGTTACAATACATGCGTTCCTTAAATTTTTATTTCAGTATATATATATGTCCAATGTACAGAACATTTAAACAGTGAGGGAAAACTATAGATCTATGCTTGCTGCCAGAGAAATCTTTCTGAGGATGAGTGCGAATTTATTTACGTCTAAAACTATTTAGAAAGTTAACCAGCCACTGAAGTTCCAAGATATTACTGTCAATGCTAAAATTATTATCAGCACATTTGGGCGACAGATTTCCACAGAAATATCTTAAGCAATAAACAATAAAGAGAGAAGAAAAAAGAAAAATATTTGACCACAGATTCCTGAAATATTTTTACTTTTCTAAAATGGTTTAAATTTAACATACCAGCAATAGTGATTTGACGTATCATTGTCTACCTACTCTCCAGCACTGGAGGAAATATTGATCAGTCATAGACAATCTTATAAGAGAAATATCAATCTTATAAGAGAAATATCAATCTTATAAGAGAAATATCAACCATGAATACCAAACAGTTCTATACAAGTGTGAAACAGATATTGAAAACTCTGCGCATCGTTAAATGAAAGAGATGCATACTGAGGGAGGATGAGGAGGCAGCAGCTATGCAGTGTGTGGAGCAAACAACAGCTAGAAGCCTCGTGGCAAAGTTGTGGGTGTGGAACCGCCATACGTTAACAGTCTCAGATCATACCTCCGTGATAGGCTATGTAATGAAGGACTTTCGTACCATGCATCGACCTCATCTGAACACGACGTAACTCCTGTAGACGATAGATCTCGCGACGTTTTATTTCATCCAGCTTGGTGCGCACTTGGTGTCCGACTAAGTCGATGTGCCTGGCTACAGACCCATCCTGAAACATGAAATAATTTGACGATAATATTAATATGCACATTTATTTATATTGTGCCAAATTCATGCTTGAGTGCATGCTCATAGCTTTATCAGGGTTTCACTTAGGTTTCAATTTTTACGAGTCCCGGGGACGCATGGTGATATACTTTTCGTGTCCCGAGTTAGAAAAAGGGAGTCCCATGATTTTACGTAAACTCGGAAGAATTAGAGTTACTCCCCTTTGCAAGTAAGTAAAACGTAAGTAAAATGATGAAGGCTGCACAAGGTTTATTTGTCGATTGCAAACAGCAGTAACTAGAGTATATGACAGTTATTTGATGTTATTATATTATTCTAGTCTCTTTTAATCTATGCTGTGATAATTTAGAAATACGATAAAATGAATCTTGTGTTGTCAATTTTATTTTTAATAAAGTGCGTCCAAACTTGCATTTTTGTGCGTATGAGACGCAGGATTGCGCGTTCGGAGAAACCCTGGCTTTATGTTATTACACTGGACAATTGATCAGTGTGATCTTATATTTCTCAACTCCCTGGGGAGTATACAACCAAAGCTGCTTTTGAAGGCACTATAATATTACTATTCACATGCCCATGTCGTCCTTCCGGGTACCCATTCTCTGCTTGGTTTTCAAACTAAGTTATGGTGACAGCACAAGTTTATCAGCTTGTGATTCAACATAGGGCAGGAATGAATCCTAGATACTCCCAAGTTCTTGGTTACCGAGCTCGAATGTGCTTCACTTTAACCCTCTCCCTGCTGGATAAGGCAAGTCACTGCTGTTTGGGGCATCTCCTGTTGCCTTCAGCATGGAAAGGGTTAACCTGATTGGTCAATACTGTGTAATCCATAGGACTATGTGACACCACAATCTTCTGACGCATGTTACAAAAAGTTAATTTTACCGGGGCCATAACTTAATTTTCTTATCAGTCCTACCCAGTGTTCAAAATTACCACTGGCATGCTGGCTTGGCCATTTCTCCCAATGCTAAAGGTATCCTAATAAGGGCCAGTAGAAATTTGTGTTTTTTTGTAAACATTTGTTATTTGTATCATTATTTGGGCCAGTAAGTTTCCAGCGGTCATTTCAAACACTGATCCTACCCCAAGTCACGAACCAAAGGACTGACATTAATTTCGAGCCATTGCTGTAAAATCGAGTATTCCCTGCTCACCTTAATATCGGAGGCATTGGTTTCTTCCAACTTCTTGCGGAATTCAGGATCTTCCTCCAGTGCCATTACAATCTCTTTAAGGTACCTGTCATAGGACAGCTTAGTTTCCTGGAATATAATAATTGTAATGAGAAATGGAACAAAAAGAAGAAGAGGAATGAGAATGAGAATGAGAATGAGAATGAGAATGAGAATGAGAATGAGAATGAGAATGAGATTGAGATTGAGATTGAGACTGAGACTGAGGAGAAGGAGGAGAAAGGAAGAGAAAGGAGGAAGAGAAAGAGGAAGATAAGGGGGAAGAGAAAAGAAGATAAGGAGGAAGAGGGATGATGATGAGGAAGGAGGTAGGAGGAAGAAGGAGAGGGAATATGGCATTTAACATTACTGCAGGAATCAGAAAGAGGAAGAGGAGGAAAAGGAGAAAGGAAGAGGAGGAATAGGGAGAAGAAGGAGGAAGAAGAGGAGAAAGAGAGGAAGAAGGAGAGTGAATATGGAGTTTAACGTTACTGCGGGAATCAGAAAGAGGAGAAAGGATAAGGAGGAAGAGAAGTGGGAAGGGGAGAGGGGAGGAGAGGGAAGAACTGAAGGAAGAGGAGGAAGCATCTAATTTTAAGCTATATAATATTATATGTTCTTATTACCACGCCCTCATCGTCAGGTTCGCCTTCTACTGGGACTTCTTGTGGAGGAGCTTCACGTAGAGGTTTACAGTCGATGACACTAAGCAGCAGAGCCAGCGTAATGGCTGACGCCACGGTCAAACGTATACTCAACATTTTCTGAAAATAGAATCAATATGTTTATTTTCAATGGTATCACTGGTTACCAGGAGTTCCCGTACTTAGGCCCACTCAAAATTTGGCCCATGGACCTAAAAGTGGAAGCTCTGTCCGTATTTAGGCCCATGGGCTTAAATTATGATTTAATATTAGAGTTGACTCCTGTGTGCCAAATAAGGTCCTTGATCTGAAAAGGAGCATGGATATTTCATGTGAAATGTAGCATTCAATATTCAAGAATAGATTTGTCTACACAAGTATATTGGGCGACAAGCTACATTTTCCGCAGGTCAACATCCATCATTGTTTCTATTTTTATCCATAGACTGTTATTTCCGTGTACAAAAAAAGGGGGGATAAACAAAATACAGCTCCATAGAAATTTTTCAAAGGGCGATGTCAGCCAAACTGTGAGCATATTGAGCGTGTAAAAAAATGCATCATAGTTCTTCTGACATATCGCCAGGGATAGAAGTTCCCACTAGCCCGGCGGCCCGATCCATTTCTCCTAATGATAAAGGTATCTTACGGACGAGTAAAAAATTTATGGTTTGTTATTTATATCATTATTCGGGCGAGTATGTTTTAAAGTTAAGTTCTAACCCTGATATCGAACATGTCAACGAAGCTTAGTTTTTTTCTCTCCCCCTTTGCACATGGAACTAAAGCTGGTTAAACAAGGGCCATTCTATTTTCAGCATCATCGTCAACTTGCTGAAATGGCTACGGGCGCTGATTATATAAATGTTACAAAATGCATTATGGATTATTTAATAATGAATATTAATCATACATAAAAGAATGTACTCAACATGTTGAAGTTCAATAACAATTTCCTGCTGTACATCTGTGGGCGTGGCTTAACGTTTGTGTACATGCTTAGTTTATAATTTTTGTAAACGTTTACCAACAAAACACGAAACGGCACCGGTTACACATGTACACGCGACCGCTTTACCCGTCACAGACAAATATTGGTCGGAATATCAACCGAATCCTCTCATAGTATGGAAACGACAACAACATATGTTCTGCATTTTATTTAATGAAATGATTCAACTGACTAATCAATATTCAATTATTTGACCAAACTGCTACATAAACATCCAGTTTATAGTTAAATACTTACACACTATTATTTATATATTTATACACATTTACTAATTCAAAACGATCTCCGTAATCTAGTAATCAGGTGGTGGGATAGGTAATCTGGTAATGTTATTGACATCTTGGATATCCAATAATAAATATACAAGATTATATTATAAGATGACTATCTTCGCGAGCATTCAAGGATTTGCCTTAATTTATAGTAGTAAGTATAACACTATGTATAGTACTAAACAAATACACGATATTATCTAGCAGCCGATATCACGATGGCAGTGATTTTATGTTTTCATAATTTTGACTTCTGACTTCTGGTTGCTGAATCACATTCCACGGTAAATCACTCGTAGAATATTGATGTATTTACTAGATTTGTCATTTACCGATATACTATCATTAATCTGTAAATCATGACGTTGAAAATGAACAAAACAAACGCTTTACCTGTGTACCAGATGTTAGTCTTGTAACTAGAGTGCAGTCGCTAAAAAAAATAATGTACCGGATGTTGTACGTGGTCGGTGCGCGTTAAATGACTATCCCTCACCTGATTGGCTAAAATGTGTGGGACACGTAATCAGTTATAACTTGTATCAGTCTGTTTAGATCTAGAACAGGATATGATATATATTACTAGATCCAGTAGCCTATCTAATTTATTTAGCTATGTGGTCCTAGCGAACATAGCCTTTAGATGCATTAAACGGACACAATGTGTAGGCCTATCCATATTTATCATGGGGAATTACTTATCATTTAGCAGGGGCGGATTCAAGGGGGGGGGCTCACTCGGCTTGCGCCCCCCCCCCTAGAATTGGACAATTTTGTTCATTAAATATGTATTTTGTCTAAAATGCACTTTGAGCCCCCCCTAACCTGAAAGTCTGGATCCGCCCCTGTTTAGGCCTAGTAAATGCCAGTTACAAGTTATATGGCCTATCCCTACTATAAATGTATTCAAATGATACGGGGAAGGGCATGTTTTATTTTACTTGTTATTTTTGTAGTATCTAAGAAGAACATTAAATGGTCCATGGTGTATAATATGAGAAAAAAAAATCTACAACCAATGAAACCCGCTTTAGAAATGTAGGCTACGTATAGGGCCTATTATACTACTATAGCAGACAATATATATATATGCCTAATTATTTAAGCGATAGAGTAGCCTAGGTTGTGTGTTGTTGTTTTTTGTTATGTATGTCTTTAAGTATCTTTTGTTTTAAAATAACAATAAACCTTTTAGGAATGCTATCTTTCAAACCAAAATGACAAATCTGCACCACGTAACTTACATTGCAACCCATCTGCGTGCAGGTTTTCGAATATAAAGGAGATAACGTAGCTAGTGTATTAACAAAAAAGAAAGACATGTAGCTTACTCCAAAACTGAAATAGTTTGTTTTTAATGACAATAACAGTATAATAACAATAATAATGTACACATGCACTATATTGGAACGCTGCCCTGACAATGTAGGAACGCCTGACTCCTACAAAGCAGATGTATAAGCAAAAGAGTTAGTTTGATGCAAGTTGAACTTGTATTTCTACTGACAAATGACTAATTCAGCGATCATACAACAATTGTATCATAAGAGTTATTAGATGTGTATAGTGCTACATGATCAACCGATCATGCCAAATATTGTAGAACTAGAAATTCCTAAAGGAGAGATGGCCCAATACATAATCATACCTAATATATATACTGGGTAACATATATTGCAATACTATTGCAATAGTAGAATTGGCCTCGATAGTCACCCCTAGTTGATAGCCTACATTAGTCCTATTTGGACATTATCTGGGATCATACTCAATCAAGTTTATTCAGTGCCTATGAAAAATGCGTTTCCATTTGACATGCCTATATTATAATTATACTAGTTATATACACTGCTAGAAGATGAGCAACATTCATAGATACGCTTGAAGTAGGCCTATGTAACTAACTTCAAACCAACATTTTTAATCGGCAAGGCGCATGAACAAGTTATTTTTATGTTTCCATTTTTTACCAGAATGTTATTAGCAGAATCGGTTCCATATCATACTATACCGCTATTATTTTCTGCTGTTTGGTTTTGGTTGGTCTGATGATGCACGATTAGGAAAGTCAATCAAATTCTGCATGACTGATTATTTATGTGCCTGGGGTGACAATAAAATACAATCTATAACAATTTCCGACATTCGCATGCATATCCATGATTCAATGATACGTACATTATAGGCCATATCTGATTATTATAATGAACATTTTATATAATCTGCAATGCATGTGTGAATCACTTTCTGGCAGTATTATACTAGTGATACTATGTCTAGAGAATTTTAGCCTATATATCCATCTTCCAGGCAACTGAAGTTTCATGCACTCAATCGACATGCATTTTTTTATATGTGAATCATTTCATGTAATTCGACATTATTTATTACTCGAAACGTTATCACTCAGAGTCAGTAGGAATTTTATTATGTCAAAATATGTATGTGTGTGTGTGTGTATGTGTGTGTGTGTGTGTGTGTGTGTGTATGTGTGTGTATGTGTGTGTGTGTCTGTGTGTGTGTGTGTGTGTGTGTGTGCACATGTTATGTGTGTGTTATGTGTGTGTGTGAGTGCATGTGTGTGTGTGTGCGCGCGTATTGAAACATAATCCAGTGAATATATAAACTATAGTATAGGCCTACTTAATATAGTAGTAGTAGTAGTAGGAGGAGGAGGAGGAGGAGGAGTAGTAAACGTAGCAGCAGTATAAGCCTATATATAACATTATTATACATATACTGATCCCTAACACAAATGTTATCCGCATTTGAAGCAAAATTATCATTATTTAAAAAGGACACAAAAGATTTCAAATAGCAATGGTTCGCAGTCGATATGATTGGTCAACTAACTACTTTGTCCACCAGACGTGACCAATAATTCTCTGATCCCTGACAATGGACGGAGTAACCGGCACCGGGCAACCCCCCCACTTAGGCTCCCCCCTTTCCTCGCCAAAGCCAAGGTAAATATGATTGGCCAAAGTCGACAGGTGCGTCTGGAAATACGCGCCTGCCGGTCTTTAGAAGCCGATTCAATGCTGAGGACATTGTCGCTGGTCACTGTTAAAGAGAACGTTCTGGTCAGTTTATTATACACATGGGGATGACCGATATATACGTGCACGTACATTGTTTACTAGTTCTAATTATCTAGTTATTGCCCGTTACATTTCCATTAATTTAATACTCAACATTATGCCTTTATACTAGTAATTAATGTTTATTCATTAACTCTTTAACGTTCATACATTCAGTAACAACGACTCGTTTAGATCAAATGTGTATAGTACTGCATACATGATACAGATTCCATTATGTACATGTAAATAGGCTGATTGATTGTACATTATATAGGCCTACATTAATAATTTAATACAATACAATACGCACATATTGATAGGATGCGCAGTCTGTAGAGCGGCAATGCAGATATATATCCTTGTCCTTGGTCTGCCAGCAGGTGCTCGCAGGTTTACTGCAACATTTACCGCTATATAACGATGTTGCGGGTTTCCTGACAAGTCGTGAAAGAATCTTGAAAACTACTCTAAACCCCAACTTAAAAAATATATATATATATAATTTAATAAAACATAGCTTTAGGCTATTTAAATGATTGATTTAAATATTAATTTCACACATTACAGTTGTCTGATGCTTAATAGTGCAACTGCATGCAGTGGCTAGATTTGCAATTGCATGCCGGCTATATTCGAAAAGTTTACCGAGAACACAATACTATAATAGTGCACGTTAAGACATGATAATATTCAAACAAGTTTACAGTTCGTCGGCTTCTTTAAGTGTGCTTAAAGCAACACCAGCTTCCGTTTTTAATGTTTTCATAATAATGACCTATATAGTGCACCAGTATAGGTAATTGTGCATACGACATCACAGATCTAGTGTATATCGTGGACAAAAGACCTTCCTGAAACATGATATTCTTGCCCCTCTTTGTCCCCGGATAGCCAGCGTTCAAAGTAGTAGGCGAGACTCTGGCATGCTCAAGTGGATGGCTGCTATTCAAGCGATTGTCCGACGGATTACGGTCTATTGATCTAGCACACTGTGTTCGCGCGCAACGCCCCAGCTAGCGCTAGTGTTTCTGAACATGTCTAGTGCACGCATAGCCAGGCCTATATGTACATCTCTCATGCGTGTACCGGCTTTTAGTGATTTTACCTTTAGGCCATATATATTTTACATGTCTTCTCTGTGGAAACAAACGCCCAAATGCACTAATTAATGTTCTGGTTATGCAAAGGTTTGATCAACACGTTTAGAAAACGTATTGGTCTATAGGCCTATATAAGGCTTATTTATTATAATTTATATCACACATCAACATTAAGATCAGCTAACTATTCTCAAATATGTCATGCATATAGTGTTCAATCATATACACGTCAAGTATATATGATGTACGTAATTTATTTCTTCTATATTTAGTATGACATAATGCATGTAGTAAGTGTGTCCCTCCTTAGTATAGGCCTATATATAGATGCTGGTATATTATAAGGTATCCATACTAAAGTATATTATATAGACCTACATCATATTTAGTAATAAGAATACGTTTTACTTTCTTTTGTATATAAGTACATCTAGGCCAATATACTATATAGGTGCATGTTCTAATACATTGATGTACGTGCTTTCGAGCACGTGACAGGTATAGCCGATGAAGAATTATAAGGCCAAAGCATACATGGAACTCCGATATACCAATACATTAACAGTTCACGAGGCATATTTGTAATAATATGTGTATACACAGTATTTGAGCTTATGCACAAATATTACAACAGTGCCAGACTACAAATTAATATCATGACCTACTACTTCGTTATATACTCGGAGATGTTACGGAAACTACCGAAATATGTATAGATAATTCTTTACACTTCTGATTTCAAAATATTTGGAAAAACCAGAGTACAATCAGTATATGATCTTGCTAACACCGTCGGGACAGTGTTTCTCTCTCTCTCCTGTATTGGAGAAAGGAGGTTGCGGATTTTAAGTAAATTACGTGCGCATCTAGGGCCTATTTTTATATACTTGACGGCCTCCAACGTTGAGTACGGGGCTGTGATCGATCCGCAAGTGATAATGCTAGCCTAGTAGTAGTATAGTAGGCCTATGCCTGTATATCGGGAATCCTGCAGGAGAAAATCAGCGTTCCTTTGCGAGAAGTTTACTGGCATCTGATGCGTGCCTCTTGCAGGCTGTAAATTCACATCCCGAATATAATCCATAAACGGATCAAGTCTTATCGTGGATTTATTCCCAATGATATTATACGGTATATATTGGATTGAATTTAGGTTTATTGCAGTAGCTTTCAGATTAGTTCTGTTAGAGGAAATCTGCAATAGATATTTTTATATGCAAGACAGTTGCAGTGAATATGTGCAATAAAACTGTGGCCACTGGCTCATAGGACAAGTATATACTGTAGGCTATATACACTATGGAAATGTAGCTTCCACGAACACTGAGTGGTACATGTATGTTTTTTTTACAATATTGTCGTTTACGTTAAATAAGAGTCATTTTGAATGTGTGTAATGACCATGAATACGAAAAGCTACTCACACCGTAAGCATCGTATTCGGGCTAAAATGAAGTCTTCCGACGTGTATTTATTTTGATTGCTGCCACGTTCATATTAAACAAATAAAACCCATTACCGGTATCGTTAACTTTCTTGGCGGCCATCTTGAATTTGAGGTATTTTCCCAAATCATTTTGGATATATCAAAAAGCTAACAATAATAGACAAACGAATTTCGAACTAAGACTAATTACGCTCGATGTATCCACCCCAAAGTTGTTATTTACTCGTGTACTTATCCCCCAGCACTCGATGGTTATAAAACAAATCATGTTATATTAAAAAAAAGGGAACATTCTGTTGTTTATCTTGTCGTTGATGCATCACTTTTCTAAGAAGGAATGTGAGAACAAACAATAGAGTTGTCCTCTTGTATGCCATAGTAAGAAGCAGCTTTTTGGAAGTACAAACATGATTTTATGTATGTCAAGTGAATGTACTTTGCAGTTATAACTAAGAACTGGGCCAAAACAATGGTACGCATTTAACGGACAAGATCAAAACCTAGGCTATAATATAGTTAGTCTCTGGCATTAAAACGTTGCTTGGAGTAAAACCGTCACCAGCTGGTCACAACTGACAAGACTAGACACTAAACCAAGGGAGATAAGTTAACATTTATGTAGTTTTGACATGAAATTCGTCTCCAAAATCTGTTAAATATAACCATGGGGCTGCTCCTTTTCTGATTGTTCTGTCTGTACTTTCTGCCCAACGCATGCGCAGTTACCAAGGATCATCACCGCAGTGTAAATGCATGCGTCAGACAGAAAGTACAGACAGAACTAGAAAGGAGCAGCCCCGTCCAGAATGTGCGTCCAACACCGCCAATGGAACACCACCATGTTGGCGGTCTATTTCTTAGATAAATGCTTCATGAGACGGATTATAAAAAAAGGAAAGATCAATGTTTGATTAGATTATATACCACTATATTCTGTATTGGAATGGACTTGCAACCCATGTCCAATCAGACTATTTATTTTGTGAACAAATTGACATATCATTTCTTTTTAAATTGCCAATTGGGGATTTGAATCGCTTTAATTATAGATTCTTTCACTATCATGTCATGTCAGTTTATTATGGCAGGAGAAAACCTGCAACATCAGTAGCGCTCAATGATGCAGTAAACCTGCAAGCACCAGCTGGTATAGATGCAGTTCTGTAGCTAGAAAATGCCAATGTACTATTTATTTATTATTCCCTTTTAAAATAGTAAACAGGTCATTTTTTAGCTACAGAACTGCAGAAACAGTTGGTACTGACAAGACCAAGGGTAACTACAATTGTTTTTACAGACCATGCATCAAAAACTTGGGACGCCACACCCACAGGGCAGGATTTGAACCTGGAACATTTGGCTCGACATTATGAAACTTTTCTAAGCATTTCATACATGTGTGTTATGAACAAAATTCTGAGTAGAGTAAAAAGTGTACTCAGAAAAGTTTCATAATCTCGGGACCTAGTTCCCATCAATATCATTGGTGTGAATTGTTCTTCTTTTACAGATTATGAGAAGAATAATTTGATAAAAAGAAAATCGTCACAAACATCTTTTAGAAAGTAAAAAGCAGTTACTAAACCAAGGGAGATAACTTGACATTTGGATTCTTGAACCACTTGGAAAGGTCCACATTTGATTACGGTAGATGCACTGAACGTTCAACGACTGTAAACACTTTGGTGTATCCTTTATTGGACTCAGAATTTTACAATATAAACATACAGAACTTTCAGAGTTCTGGAAATGACTGATGGTCAATTTATCTGTACAGCATATTCAAATTATTTATAACAAAAGATTCAATTTCCACAAATTGGCTTTTCCAAGGACAGACTACATTGGTTGAACAGAATCTTGCTTGCAAATTCTCCCGTCACAGTTTGGTCCTTGTTGTAAGGTACATAGGAATCCAATTTCACTTGTGATCCTTGCATGGTACATGTTGGTGATTTGCAATATTGCACAAACAGAATGATGATCTTGACAATGGGCTTGTGATACACTCCTTTCACTTTCAATCATATGGGACTCGGAAGTATGAAGTTGAACATTAAATTGGGATTTAAATAATGATTTATTACATGAACATGAACTAAAAATGAAAACATGAATTTTACAACTTGATCATGCTTACAGTCACAAAACAGTCAGTGAGACACATATTCACGCTGTAGAAGCACATTTTAAGCAGATTCCGACTCGACTGCTGCTTCCTTATTGTCCTTTTTGCTGTCGTCCGTTTTCACTTTCTTGGTTGGACTTTCATCATCACCATTTTCCTCTGAACTCCTCTTCTCAGCTGTTGCGTCTGTCGTGGTGTCTGAAATACCATAAAAAGCTTTAATGTGTGTTTGGGCAAAAAGTATGTTAAAAAAACCCACATAACAATAAAGTTACTTTTTTTTATATTGGTCTTTTTGATATTGGAGAATTTTGACAACAGCACCAAGACGAAAGATATAGTATTAAAAATATATAAAACATTGGGAACCCCACTGGATGGGTGTAACCTTTCATAGGAAAGTTCTATGAAAGTTTACAAGAAACTACTGCAGAAATTACTCAAGACCATAAAAAATAATCTTGCGATTGTTGAAGACATGCTTGGATGAAAGAATTTACAACCACTTTTCCAAAAGATATCCAAAGAAAACAGAAATAATACTGTTTCAGCTTCACAATGATAACACACCTGATGATTCTACTTCTGACTTGGCATTTTGATTTGTGTTCTCCTCTTTGTCTGTCTTGTCCGTTTTGTCGGTCTTCTCATCCGCCTCACTTTCCTCCTTAGCCTCAGTTTCTTTGGTATCATCGTTAGCCTGTAAATAAATCGGTAAGATCAAACATTGGAACAAGAGTAATCATACAACAGCGTAACAATGTATTTAATGCAACATTGTTCCACTTTCACAGACATGTTCATCATCATGTAGCACAATGTATCAATATATCACACCTTTACCAGCTGTTTATTGTCAGGTAAAAGAATCAATTTTTATTAACAATCAATATCTACAAACACTGTCACGTGCGCACAAGGAAATCGAAACAAGTTCTGATAAAACTTACCGCATCTTTCTGTGCCTTTACATCTTCCACGGTCTTCTTCACTTCGACCTTTTCAGTCTCCTTCTGGGTAGTGTCTACCTCGACTTCTGACCTGCAATAAAAGATGAACATTCTCATAAATAAACAATAAATTATAACCTGTTAACGCTGTGACCCATATTTATTCGGCAGACGATCCAAGTCAACAGGAAAACATTACGAACGTCGCATTCCATCCCTACTTAAAACACTGCACGGAATTTCGTCCGCAACGGCGGTAGACAGAGAAAACCTTTACTGACAAGCTTAATCAAACAGGATGTATATTTAAGATCGTCTTTTGTGTAGCCGGTTGCGTTCAGTCTCTTTCACGTCGTGACCTCGTTTCATTAATTTACTCGTAAATGCCGTAAAAACACCTTTTACTACACAAATTCAAGGAACAACTATCGACGCTTCAATAAAACATATATTGAACATCTTATAAAAACTATTTTCACATTAGAAACATACAAAAATCATTTGTTGGAAAGGAAATGAGAGATGAAAGCGTTTCCTTTAGGAACAAAGACCATGCCGGTCCAGCGTGGCCGTGAGATGCGGAAATCGCTTCCTTGTTCGTGTTTTGAAGGTGTATTTGACTGATAATGAATTAAAATCGGAAAAATTACAGAAAAAGAACAATTGAAAATCATCTGCACTTACTTTGTTCCAGGCATTATTTCGTTTTGATATGAACACAGGAGATTCTCAACGAACGACGTAGAAAACTGTCTGCCGCCTTTCTCAAACAATGCTCTCTGCAGACGACTACCGTTGAGATTCCCGCCTCTTAGGTATAATTTATGCACCACGTGACATTTTCCACGATATTCATTGGTTTATGTATTAATCTTACTCTGACCACGCCCATTTGGAACACATGCGCATGCGTACATTGTAATGAATGTACGAACAAAGATGGCGGGAAATCTCACTTCGGTACATCTCGTGAAAGTCCGTATCAATTTCCGTAATATATGCATGAGCTCGAGAAGAAAGAGTGGATTGGTTAAATTATATTCCGCGAAGTAGCATCCCGTTTCTCGTAAATAAAGCCATGTGACCGGAAATATATCTTAGAATGCACTATGTGATGATTGTACCAAAATAATTCAACTTTTGTGGTATGAAAATGAGTGATCAGTTTGGACAATTGGAGTTATTATTGAAGGTATCAAAGTGTGCACCAAATACGCAAATACGAGTCATTTCTGTTAACTACAACCTAACAATTAATGGATAAAAGATGTGTCTGTTTACAGCTGGTTTAGGGGGCGTGGTCTTTTTAGCAGACTAGCCGTGGTCAGCTTGTGTTAGTACCACTGTCCTGCCAACTTGCATGTGTTAATTAGGCTAATTTACTGGTTCTGTGTATTTACAATAATATTTCAAACATAAATATTTCAAACACAAGCTTTGTCATAGATCATAATGACTTCAATTAAAGGCATAATATCACAGATATTTATGGTCGTTTGGGACTAGTTCTTAGCTACAACTGCAAAATACATTCACT
>JAUTCA010134410.1:1448-12150 GCA_032362005.1 Nodopelta heminoda | reverse complement strand
CATTTTAGCATGCTCAGAGTTAGGTTATTTTAATATTCAGTAGTGAAAAGGAATCGTTTTGTGATCTGTATTTTTGCGGTATGGGACCAGTTCTTACAAAGCAATCAGGTATTTATTTAACCTTCTTCATACTGTGGACAATTATAGACGGCAATGGTAGATTAATTGATCCAGCTTTGTTATTTATCAAAAATTCTAAATATTAAATTGAAGTAGTTTTCTTCCCTTTTAATCATCACAAATGGGTCAAAGATTCCTGCAGCAACGTTAAACTCCATATATATTCACTCACTCACTTCCCTTTTAAAATATTAAACACTAAAACAGTTCCTAATTGTTATGGTTTGTATAATGTCCCATAAACAAATATACGGAATACCCTTGATAGAACACATGTGCTGCATGTATACATGTATACGTATTCAATAATAATGCTGCAGGAATGGATAACAATTAACGGTTTTCTCCATGATTTCTCTTCCAAAATGCGTAAATTTACATCATAGAATAAGGATAATAAACAGATTACCACCATTTGTTATGGATTATTTTGCAATCATGAATTAATTCAACAACGCAATGCAGTTCACAAGGTCTAAAGGTCTAAACTCAATCCATTCGTGCAAAATATTCCATAGAAAATCTTCAATTCATCAGTCTTTCGTTATCCAAACCAAACACCCCCGTGTGTAATTAGTCTGTGATAACATCTCTGGGGCAATATCTTTCAATATCTCTGGCAGTTAGTCTGCTTTCCTGTATAAAACGGTGTAACTCTTAACCCTCTCCATGCTGGAAGCAACCAGACATGCCCTAAAGAGCTTTATCTATGGTACCTAATCCAGCAGGGAGAGAGTAATGGTAACATTCACCCAACCATAACCATTCACCACACCATAGCGAGTGCAAGTCTAGTCTAATGTTATTTCCGGTGACAGGTAACATACATCTGGATCGTGACATTTCTTTGTGACATGACAGTGGATTGTTTGTGATGTGACAGTGGATTTGTGCGCATTTTGTTTTTTGACCAGTTTATGTCACCGGATATTGTGTCTACTTGCACTCTCTATTACTAATATGAAGTTCTGATCCCAGTTTTTTAAATCCACCCACGGCACAAACCATGCATATTACAGAAAGTTTCGTCTGTTTTCAGGCAAGCAAACATACGAGGAGGCAGCTGCCTATATCCAGGCACAGTTTGAAGCCAAGAATAAGAGCTCCACCAAGGAAATCTACTGCCATCAAACCTGCGCCACTGATACCAACAACATTCAGTTTGTGTTCGACGCCGTCACGGATGTAATCATTGCCAACAATCTGCGTGGATGTGGATTGTACTAGGCAGCGGAAACCGAGAAGAAGAAAAAACGACGTAGGGCAGAGAGAAACCTTGGCTAACGGTGGCTGCCAACCACCGAAAACATGCAGACGAATGGACGGACGGACGAGTGGACAGGCAGACAGACAGACAGACAGAGCTGCATCTACACGTGTCTGTGTGTCGCCGTCTGTATTCGGACTCTTCTTTACGTACAGGACGTCGGAACACTGGATCTCTGGGGACACGCGACAAACCAAGTCCTGTTTACAAAAAAATATTGTGTGCAATTTCTGTGTTGAGCTGTAGCGGTCTGCCGGCTGAGCAGACCGTCGATGTTGTCATGGTGATAATGTGGTTGTCATGGTGATACCGTGGTCACTGACCAACCGGACTAAGCTTAATTTGTTTATTTGGGCATTGTGATTCAGAGAAGCCGAAGCATAAAACTATTAAAAGAAAACAACAACAACAACAACAACAACAACCTGATGGAGCTCAAGATGATACCAGATGACTTCTCTGACCTGGTCTGATTAGCTACACGTGTACTACAATTCAAAAGCTGACCGGTCTTCACTGGTCGCTGTGTCGCGGTGTAGCGACCAGCATGTGTCTTACAATGGAGCAAAGAGGAGACAACTCTATTTACACTTTCACATGTATATGTGTGTATGTATGTGCGTATTCGCAGCAGGACCAAGGTCTTGTGTAGAGCTACGCTTCACGCTTAAACCCGCTGGCCACTTGTGTGCGTGTTCATTCAGCCGCGACAGCGTGAACGGCTAGGCGGTCACTTAATATAGGAGCTATATGCCAAGCCCGTGCCCACTGTAGATGGTAGAGAGCAGTACCGATTAACCATGTACGTTCCCAGAGCGGTTCGTTCGGACAGTCCTTATTATGCCTAGTATTTTTTTTGCTTTTCGCTACCGACTGGACTATAGAAGAGTTAATCATCCTCGGTACGTGTTTCCTTGTGGGAAGCGCATTCTGGGACCACACTATATGCTCCAAGTCCCTTGCTGGTCAGTGTTGCCATGTAACGTGATTGTCTCCCTTTGGAGGGGATGTCGCAGCCTTGGCGTATCGTCTTGAATGCAAGTTCAGTTTGTATTTCTGTCTCGTTTACCATGGTTCTTGATTGTGCGAGTGCGTATCTGTATCTAGTCTCTCGATACCTGTCCCTAAAACTTGGAACTGGCGTCCGTCTGTTCGTCCTACCGAAAACTTGTGGGTTTTTTAAACACGGCCATTGACTGTGCAATGGTCTAAGACTGGGCAGCGCCCGGTAAGGTGTACAATGCGCTTGCGCACACATGTACACGAGATCGTCTCCCTTTGTATGAATGGAGTGCGCTAAGCGAGCCACTGTTGTTTGATTTGCTAGTTTCAAGATACTAACATCTTTTTCAAATTGCCTATATTAAAATGTATAGTAAAAGTATCCATTGAAGAAGAATGCATGGATAAATAAATTTAAATTGAGTTGTGGATAAACATATTTTGATAATTTATTTCTGCCTCAGGCCTTTACAGTTTGAATAGTGGCAGCTTATGGATCAGTTAGACATATGCCAATCCAAAGTAAATATTCATAAAGTCACATTTGCTCAAGAATTAAATTATTAAATATATATTTAGATACAGCAACATTTTCTTTATAAAAGTTGTGAATATGAAAGGCAAATTCTTGGACAGTGATTTAATGTTTTGCTACAATTGCTCATTTTTTTGTTTTGTCCAATTTCGGGCCAAGTGCAAATATTTTTCCATGACTAGTCAAGCAATGCATAATGAATGACAAGTCGTTCAATTCCTCCTTGCATATTTATTTATTTATAGACTACATCATCTGACTCAGGATGAACAAAGTTATCATGATATATTGAAATGAACTTTCATTAAAGTGTGTAGCCTTGCATTACATTTGACAAACCACAAATACTTTCACTTAATATTCTCTGAAATGTCGCAGTAACCTATAAGTTAATACCATGTATGTTATCCATGTGCTTGGATCACAATGTTTCTTATATATATATATATATATATATATATATCTCACAGCAAAAATAAGACACTAGGATTGAAAGCACTGGCTATATATATCTCAATCATAGATAGTGTTAAAATGTGTACCACTAGGAAAACTTAGTTTTAGCGACAAGATGGATTATAGAATTTTTTTCGTTTTCTTTTTGAGTTGAAGTCTTGTGTGTGTGAATGAATATTCTCAACATCTCATAATATTACAAATGCGATGTCGATATACGGACATCCGAAATGTTAGCCCAAAATATCCATGCCTCAAAACCTTTGGCGCCGAGCTTCGCTGTTCGGTTAGGTACATATATGAGGCTGGAGTGTGGAGCTCAACGCGTATCCTCCCTTGCTTTGTTTTCACTGTTGTCGTCAGTTCAGGGACCTTACTGTGATTCTTGCACAAGGCTGTCGTCTGCTTCTACTGGCAGACGCGCAGAGAGCAGATATCAAGTATTCCAGTCCACTGTCGGTGAACTGAGCAGATATGACCTTCAGGACCTGGTCAACCTAGCCAATGAGCCGAAGCCGTGTGTGGCTAGCCGCGGAGGTCACCATCATCCCGGCTATTATAAGAATCTCAGTGTGTGCGTGTTCTATGGGTAGAGATATATTCCTACTGATTATGCCCTTAAATATTAAAGAGATCATCACTTTGAGCTCAACAAACAAATATTTTCCCCTAAGATGGTGGTTTTTTTTCGTCGGGGAGCAAGCTTTATACTTGTGAAATTGGCTTTTGTCAGTGCTTTTAGCTGGAACATTTTATGAGCTCTTCTTGTCCATATTGCTATAATAATCATGGACAGAATCGACCAATCGCATTTGCTCTATTCTGTCACATGATCCATGTTCGTGTCTACTGTATGGTCAGTGTATGGGTTTTTAAGGGGTCAACTGCGTATCACTTGGTTATGGCCTATTTACAGTTTATATTTTAGATACCTTGTAGAACTGACGACAAAATTTGCGTAGACTCGTTCCTGGACACAACGTCAGTTCTGTTTGATCACTGACACTCAGTGAAGCGAAATTCCGTAGCAAGACGTACTCTGAATTAGGCTATGCACAAGGTTATCCAGTTTAACTCTTACACTGACGTATACTGAAGCACCCATTATATTACAAAACAATTTCTTTATTGTCTTTGACCAGAACACTATCTGGCATGAACATGTTGATACATTGACGTTATTTTGTGCGGGAACTGTAGGTCATTTATTATAATGTATTATGTGATGATTACCATGTATAAACTATGACGCCGCATACAGCACGTCTTCTGTATCGTATGCCTATGACGCAAGTTGTAAAGGTGAATTTTTGCACATTATTGTACATTACTGTATTTGTAATGACTGTGTCTGTGCTAGTTGAACGAGCATTGCATGTATTTGCATCAGTAAACATTGTGATCACAATTCAACTTGTTTCATGTTGTGTGACATGTATTTCATCTTAATACATGTGGCCGGAAAACAAACCCTGGCTCGCGTGTGTATTAATTCATTTGTGACAATTAACTTGTGTGTTTAATGGAAGAGGTAAAGAGGGGGAAAAAGGGGAAACTTACTTATTAAAAAAAGTGTTGGTTTTCCTGTTAACACAGGGGAAGAACCTGCCGAGACAGGCTTATTTTTCTGACACATTTCATTGGACTATTTTCAAGTAAAACTAGTTGCTGGGAGAACAGTGTGTTGCTCCCCCATAGGATATGACGTTGTCTGAACAACTGTTTACAGCTTGTGATGGTGACTGTTCAATCCTGTTGACCTGCTAGTAGTCTGATCGACTGTACCACTGGCTGGTACCGAAGTGTAGGAAAAGGGTATAAATCTGTACTGAACTCTCACTGGCCTGTTTGCTTTTCCTTGCTTGGAGGCCTGTTCACGTACGTATATGTGAGCCACATCAGGAGGGTGGGGTAGGGACTACTTTTAGCTAGGGGAATTTATGGGAAGGGAGGGGTGGGGTTAGGGAGGGCATGGGGAGGGAGTGGGGGGATATCTTAGTGAATCGTGCTGAGAATTTGTATTCATATGCTGTTAACCCTTGGTGTGCTACAGATCTGACTTTTCTGGAGCTTTGAAAGAGGCGGTAATGTGCTTTGCACGTAAAGCGGTGTTGCAGACAGAATCTGACTGCGTGGACGCAAGAGTTAACCAGCCCGGTTCTGTGTGTAATGCTCCTCAAAGGGTTAATTACCATGCATCTAGCCTAGTACTTGTGATGGGGGTGCAGTGTCCACATACAGGGGACTCAATGTATACATCCCTCCTCTTTCAGTTTATTTATTATTTATTTATTTATTTCAGTGTTATGAAGACGATCATTTGCATGAGTGTATAACTTTGAACTAAGAAGATGGTTGTTATGGTCCATATATTATATGTGTAAAGCCAACGATTTTAATGTTCAATTGTACTGATTTCTGACTTTGCCATCAATCAGCCAGGCCGAGGTGACGTTCTGAAACTGGTCCCGAGCAGATTGAGCCGGTTTGAGACTGTCGTTGCACCATCTAATCTTCCTACATAGAAAACATTTCAAAATTATCTACAAGGGGTCAACTTTCGGTCATTTTATTCATGTTTCTGTGGGTCGATTTCGGCACTTTCGCTCCGGCTGCCTGCTTGGGTCCAGCGAGCTGACGTCATCGAGGTCAGTAACCTTGACCTTTGTAAACAAGGTCAAGATGACCCTTTTGTACATCATAGGAACTGCTGTCAAGTGTTAACTGCAAAGTAAAATTTTAATATTGAATTCCGCGGTGAGAGGTTAAAATCACATTGTATATGTCCCTTCAGTGGCTATCATAAGCCTGACACCGAGAAATCGGCTGGTGTATAGTATCAGTAGAGAATTTGCAACAAACGATGTCAATGTGTTATTGTCTATCTTCAATCAACCTGAAATAAAAACTTAGAATTTTATGAAGAAGTATCTGTTGTTCTTGGCAACACTGCCTATGTGTTTAATACTCAGAAATGAGCTGTGACCGATTTCATGGGTCACCACCATCTTCATGTTTGGAAATCATGTGTAGATCTACTTTGTGGCCGATAAAATGGTGACAGCACAACAATTATGAAATGCCTTTCCTCCTGTTAAAACTTCATTCTAGCTGGACTATGGAAAGCATTGCATTAACCCTCTCCCTGCTGGATTAGGCACATACACTGCTCTTTATGGCATTTCCGCTTTATGGCATACTAGTATACAGTTGCCTCTAGCAGAGAGGAGGTTAAACTTTTAAGAACAAACACTTCTGTAGCTAAAATGGCCACACATAAACACATACACACCACACACACATCATCTGAAGATATATACCGAAAGCAAAGTCCTTGCCTGGTCAAAGCATGGCTTGTTCCATGATGAACATTTCCTACTGAATGTGACATAAACTACACAGCAAGAAAGTCAATTACCTAGCATCATGAAATGTGCCCCCATTTCCACACATAATGGACAAATGATGAAATATATATCTTCCATATATGGGTTAGAAGATGGAGAGTAAACCTGCTGTGCTGATTGGCTGGCTAATAATAAATAATATTTCATTGGTTGCCAATCAGCTGGAGCTACTTCAGTGTCAAAAACTGCAGGTCCTCATAATTAATAACACCGAAAAGACAAACACCCCTTTGAAACATATTATTTGCCTTGTTTAACCCTCTCCCTGCTGGTGGCAACCAGAGATGCCCTAAAGAGCAGTGTCAATGCCCAATCCAACAGGGAGTGGGTTAACAAACTCTCAGTTGACATTTGGCCAGCAGAGAAACGCAGGAGTAAAACTGCATGTAATGAGATTGATTATCCACAAATGACAGTCAGTTGACGAATCGTATTGTTCTCGTAATTAGAAGCATTTCTTTCATTATCAATACACATACTGGCAGGAGTTGAAGGAATTGATTGGCATCCTGTCTGTCATAAAAAAGTCAATATTATATAGTCTAAATATAGCAAAATTATTATGGTCCCACAGCTAGGCCACGTAGTAATGTCGCAATTAATACTGCGACTGGTTCAATAACTCTGCACCGACAGTAATAGTGCCATCTGATAACATGTATCATACCCTGGATAAAAAGAGACGCTTACACACACGGTCAGGGTCCAACACTACTGTAGTATTATTAATCCAATATTGCGAACCGTGACATATAAGTATATTTAACCCTTTCCATGCTGAAGGCAACTGGAGATGCCCTTAACAGCTGAATGTGCCTAATCCAGCAGGGAGAGGGTTAAAGGATACATAAAACTCCTCATAACAGTACATTTATAATACGATATTGCGATACTTGTAATTCTTGACACCATGTTCAATAGTAGTACATAAACTAATTATAACGTGATATACACTTGATGTTATTTATTGCCTAGTGTAACCCAACTTATGCTGTACATCATCACAAATCCCAGCTTGTAGTAATTCAACAACTACATGTATCAGAATGTACTGTTTTCATGCTTTTTTTCCAGTAAATTTGCATTTCTAAGTCTGTGAGAAATGGATTGTTCATGTGAAATCCATAAACTCTTGTAAAACCTAGATTAGCTAATACAATTTTTTTTTAAATTTGAATTGGGGTTTAGAGCCACTTTCAAGATTCTTTCACTTATATCATGGCTTGTCAGTTTTAGGGCAGAAGGAAACCTGTAACATTCATAGTGCTGAATTGAACTAACATTGATTCTTCGCTCCCGAGATGTGATTTGAACACGGGGCTTTCGACTCCGAAGTCCAATATTCTACTATTGCATTACAACCGATATACCGTAGTATGTGTGTGAAGGCCTGAGGGGCTGCACATGTATTGTGTACTGATCAATCAGGGGTATACCACTGTATTAGTCTTTGAGCATTGACACTGGCTTCAAACCAAAAGTTGTTACCTCACCCTATGCATTACCCTATACCAGTTACTCTCATCTTACCATAACAGATACCCACATCCTAACAATATTGACACTTTCAGTTACCCGCATCACACGCGATTTTCAATGCTCGATATCTCATTCAAAAATGCTTATTTCAAAAACTGTATGATTAAAAAATGCCTAGTTTATAAATATCTTGCAGGTTTTGTAAATGGACATATAAAAAATACTCGTTAAACATGAAAACTCACGTCAACAAAATCTCTCAATTTGAGCCCTACGCCATATTGGATGCGGGTAACTGTAGTTACCCTCATGCTGTTCTCCCCTGTGATAATGTAGCACTATGACTGAATTATTGTTTTATGTCACAGTGGGAATCTTTCACCCATAGGAGACAACTGTAGCACTGTGAGCAATCGTTCCAACATATATTTGGCGCAATATAAATATGCACATTATTTTTTAATATGATTTTAACAATGAAGAATTTCCAAACATCTACCGGCCCCAGGCACTCAAAGACCATGCAGACTTGTTGGAATCAGAATGGAACCAGCTTCCTAAAGCCAAACTCCAAAATAGATTCTCAAAAGAATATCTTCCTGCCCTTAATGTATTTGTTCGAGTATATAGGACATAGGACATCCTAAAATTCCGCCTGAACAGTGCTGAGCAATGACATCAGTGACTAAAATAGAACATGATAGCAACACAGCAAACGACATGGGAATGTCTAATACCAATGACTTCAAACAAATTCAAACATTCATCTTCCATATTTTATTAAAATCAAGATCATACATAACCTAATCCTCCATCAATAATAAATTATACAATATCAATATTACAATTAACAACATTATCCATAAAATGTAGGCTGTACAAAAGTCTATATGATTTACATGATATTTGCAGCTTTGTTACTATCAATACTATCAAAAATTTACATGCCTATATATATATATTGTTTTCATCCCATTACCCAGGTACAGTACTGGGCCCATATTCTCCAAACTTCTTAGCTAAGAACTTCTTAGTGATAAAAGATCTCTTAAAAAATTAACATAAGCAGAAAACCAGTTCAGCAAATTCTTAGTACTTAAGAACTTCTTAGGACTTAGGAAGTATCGAGAATACAGGCCCTGAATTGCACACGTTTCATACAAAAATAATTTATTATTGAATGCTTAGCCAATTATGTCACTACATGGAGAACAGGTTGAACTTTAATAATTTTAATAAAGATCATTGAACAATGTAATACACATTGGCATATTCCTTTCAGATAAGTATAAACAGTCAGACACAACTTCCATAAAAATAAAACAAAGAATATGAAACAGCCATTCTCAGTCTTTGCAAAGAATTTGCTCAATTTTGAAATATGCATTTTAAAGTTCCAATCGAATATTGATGTGTTTCTCCTAGTCCATCCTCGCACGTTAGGGGTACCTTTAATTACGTTCACACTTCAGTACTATGCAGCGAGTCCTGAGCGTAATAAAGTATCCCTTGTGCGAGAGGATGGTCCTAGTCTTGCTTAACAAAGTGATGATGCTCTCCATTTGGGAAGACTTTCCAGCTCAAATAGGCTTGATCTCGCCCTCAATAGCATTGTAGTTAGCTTGTATACTGTTGGAGGGAAGCCTGGAGTAATACACACTATTGAAACAAAGAAAGCTTGGAGATCTGGGCCTCGTTCCACAGAATGCTTGTAGTGCTAGCAGTTCCAGCAATCCAGCAGGGAGAGGGTTAAAGATGGTCATTGCCAACACAAGGAGAGCACACACCTATGATTTAAACTTGTCCGACCGCCAAGCTTTCACACATCTCAGCATTGGCAATGTCTTAAAGATGGTCTTCCTTGCTCGATGACAATTATTATATTTTGTCACACATTCAGATTACCACTGGAAAATGGGAAGCAATTCTCTGACAAAAACCTGTTCACAATTTCATACAAACACCTGAACAGGGCTGGTGATATCAAGTCACTAATGTTGAACATGTGTATAACACACACACACATACAGGCTGGAAATGTATCACCTTTGATAAATTATGTTAGCACTGTTTGGGGCTGGTGATGGGAGTCAATGGTGATGGTCATGTGTTATGTATAAATGGCTCGTGTGTCAGCATGCACCAGCAGTGCAGTGTCCCATATTCTTGCTCTAGGCAAGATCCCTATGTCAGGTGGAGGGCCTGGGCTTCAGTATAAGCTTCCCTGTCTGAGAGAAGAAAGAAATACGGTACTTATATATTAAGTAACATAAGAGGATCATATACAGTTATACTCCCCAGGAAGCTGAGAAGGAAAACGAGAGCACACTGGTCCATTGACCAGGGTAATAATGTAGTGCTATCAGCATGCTTTCAAGTACAGATTTGGCACAATATATATGTGCATATTATTATTATTATTATTATTATTATTAT
>JAUTCA010133300.1:2500-14879 GCA_032362005.1 Nodopelta heminoda | reverse complement strand
TCTCTCTCTCTCTCTCTCTCTCTCTCTCTCTCTCTCTCTCTCTCTCTCTCTCTCTCACACACACACACACACACACAGACAGACTTGATTATCCAATGGCATAATAGTATACATTCGCAATATAGTCAGAACCGAAATGAAAAAAAAAACGAATAGTAAAACGAATAGTAAAACGAATAGTCCTATAACGTGCAAGCATACAATGACATTTTCCATAGCTCAATGTTATAAAATTGACTGCTCCTTCTAATACAACTTCAGATGGACAGATATATCTCAATCATGACATGACATTAATAAGGCTTCTCATCTAGACGTCATAGTTCTTTTACGTGTGCTGTTACTATCTAACGGATATAAGTTTGACCAATCGGTTGCAATGTTTAGTAGACACGGAATAGGGTAAATGAAGAAACATGCGCAGTATAGTACTTCCGTGATCGGCTAAATCGACTATATTTCTCACTGTTTCCGAGATGGACGTAAATGTGCGTTCGTTCTTAATGTATAGTGTTTGACCTAGATTTAGACGAAATAACCATTTGTCATTCTGGTTGTATATTATTGAGATATTAACATTAGTTGATGTACGGTAGATCTTAGCAGGCACCACAGGGTCGGTGTTCTCGAAACTCCGTAACTTAGCAACTTCTTAGTCAGAAAAGTGTTATGTTTTCACTAAGAAGTTCTTAGCCAAGAAGTTTCGAGAATACTGGCCCTGGTTTCCAAAGATTGTTCGTAAGTCTTTATATAGCTGCAGTTCTGTAACTATAAGATGCGCCGTTTGCTATTTTGCTGCGCGTTCGGTGTTCAATTCAATTAAGACGGCATCAATTTGATTTAAACAATATTTATTCTCATGAAAGAAAGTACACACAAGGCATTTAACAATACAATAATATACATTATTCACGAGAGGTGATTGATAAACAGGATGATAACATCCTATATTATTGTCACTCCCCAATTTACGATTGATACTCTATGAATTCCAAACAGTAGACATGTATCTCCTAATTAACCGCAGGTCTGTAACTAGAAGATGCACTTATAGTAATGCAAATACAAAATACTTGTCTGATCAATTATGTCTAAAAATCTGTCGTATTTCTCTGACTTCAGCTATTCTTCTATAGCAGTACAACGGATTTCTATTAAAAGCTGCTCAATTTTAACTAGAAAGAAAATAATAAATCAAAAACGTGACCCGAGGTTGTTCTTTCGCTGACTACAATAGTATATCTATCCCCTCAATTAGTGTTTTGCATAAACCTCACACCGATACTCTTAATAATATAGCCTGAAGCTTATAGCGTGAGAGATTTGTAATTTTGTTAACCAAATTACATGTTATATCTGTATATTCAAATGCTAATTTATTATTTAAGATTCGACCTACTCCCTGCGGCAATTAATGCATGGCAGCGGGCAATTAATACATGGCTGGGAGCAATTAATGCATAGCAGAGTTATCCAAGGTTGAAAACATAAAATCTGTACTTATGGCATTTGCATGTATTATAGCCGCTACTAATTATAAACTCTGTATAGAATGGTTGACCTACAAGAGAATGCTGACAGCGACTTCTGGAACTGGGGAACCTTTCACAAAGCTCTCGTATCCCCTAAAAGACCATGGCGTTCTTTTTGCAGCGTATATATATATAGCTATCGGCAAAGAGTGCGTTATGGTCTCTTAGCGGATAAGAGAGCTTCGTGAAAGGATATCCTGGTCAGTCTGTATTCATTTGCAGATGAAACACCTCCGTATAGGTGACTATAGCGTATTTAATTAGTGATAGCATCATCGTGTTATCCTATATTGATTGATAATGTATGTGTTAACCAATTATTTTATTCTTACTTTTTACATATTTTTTAATTACATGTATTTGTTTGTACAAAAGACAGTGTTTGCTATGTAAAACAAGACAGGTTAGGGTGGTGAACAAGACAGGATGGGGGGGGGGACAAGACAGGATGGGGGGAAATACATTATAATACGTAAAATATATATACGCGCATACTAAGAAAGAAGCAAATGTAGTTGAACTTGATAGTGTAAGAAGTAAATTGGTAACTCAGATATGGTGATCATAGGTTTACTGCAACATTCAGCTCAACGGATATTGCGGGTGTCCTCCTGCCTTAACAAACAAGCCGAATATAAGTGAAAGAATCTTGAAAGTGGCTATAATCCCCAGTAAAAAAAAAGTATTAAAATTAATATGGTTTGTCGGAATGGGAAAAGTCTATAACAACCATTAGTTCGTGTTAACGGCGAATGACACCATGTTTATATGGAATGTATAGCACTGACATTGATATAGAATTCCATAATCCTTTTTGTCAATACCTTCTCATACTGTATATATATTTGTTTAAAATAATACCTTGTCAAAATATATTATGTGTACTTTCATAAGAATAAATATTGTTTACGTCATAATTTCTATTTTATTCCTTAATCATATACAATGCGGATACGTGAGCAGTAGACATATTGGGTGTTTCCCCATTTCGCAGTAAATATATATGAAACATATTTTATTTGAATTCTACCAGCTATACTATTACCTCAGTCAACGACACTCTGGTCTGCGATTCCGTCGCGACATTCATAAATAAAAATAAGAACATCAATGTCTACTATATTCTGTCCGCCTCTTTGCACGTCAAAAAATGTTTAATCTAGATAAAACAGACTCTTGAAACGCTAAAAGGATCCCATTGTACGAACATCTCATGGCATGGCGGCCAATGGCGGAAGACAATGGCATGTTTTTGACATAGGAATTGATGTCACCTGCATATTTATCCAACGACATGGACACATTTCCTTAAAGCGAAGCCTTATCGGCAATGCGTGTGTGTTTCTGTGTATGTGCATAGCGCGCTGTCGGGCGGCTGCCAGTCGTCTTGATGACGTCATTTGACCATGACCTGCTTTCAGAGATGAAGCTTTGTACATAGACGAGGAATAAACCCTAAGATCACTTCACATGTGAAAGCAGCATTGAGAAGTTGACAGTCTGCCTATTTCTCCAGACCGTCATACTTATATTGAACCTTGCTGGTGAAAGACGAATATTTAAGACGCTTGTGAAATTTGTTCGTCAAATACTTCATCAAGAACCATTGGACAGGACTTCGTATACGTTCTCACACCTTCTGGACGCAATTCTATCTTCTGTACAAACGTCTTGGACAACGCAATTCTACCTTCTGTACAAACGTCTTGGGCAACGCAATTCTACCTTCTGTACAAACGTCTTGGACATTGACCTAGGGACCTGATCGATTCTGTATACAAGAGCGTGCTAAAGATATTCGATACACAGTGTGTGATTTTAAACAGTACTTTCGTAAGTGTGTCCCTACGGACAAATCGATTAGTGTCCTTGTTTAGGTATATTGACAATAATACCAACTCGTGTTGCAATCTATTGTTTGTCTATCTTATCTACTTGACATATTGATTGTTATTGCATGCGACAGCTGTGTTGGAAATCAACGCCGAATGTATGGCTCCTAGTTGCGTCCCATGGCTCCTAGTTGTGTCCTACTTAAAGATCAAGGACACAAGCACATGACACTTCCACGTATATTTCAATTATAGAATCCCATAGTCTTACATATTTTGTTGGTGGGCCAATAACCTGAATACTAATTTATGTCCTAAGAGTACACTGGTTCTTTACTCCGAAATACAATTTTGTCCAGAGTTGCTCATAAATTTAAAACGTGCACCAACTTTGGACGAAGGTTTCTCCCCAAAACGTATTTCAAGATTTTTAATAATTTCTGCATTATTAACTTGAACGGGATTAACTAAGAATCCTGCTGTCGGGGTCTGTGTATCGTACACCAAGTGTCTTGTTATACTAAACCCAGTCAGGAAGAACACACAAGAGTTCGCGTTAACTTTACCCTCCTCGGTGCAAATAACAACTCTTGTAAACACACCTGTTCCTGTTGTGGCCGTTACATCTGTCGTCTGTCGCGGCTACAGTTACACCGCACTGGATTGTCGGCCCCTTGCTGTCGAATCCCAATATTTACGTTGTGGACAACGTACGAGACCTCTACTACCGCTTCCTCCCTCCGACTGTCAACACACACCGGGCAGACGACTCACTTCCCAAAAAGCAGACGACAACTTTCACTTCCTAGGACTCAGCCACTTGAACAAGTTCTGCAGCATCTTCTTGCATCGTCACTTCTGAGGGGATATTTTTTGAAGGTAAGTGTCCTTCTGCACCAAGATACGGTCAATGTATATGGACAGGTATACCTGTAATGCATGCTAACTAATTATATATTGGAATACATTTTCTCTAATATTTAAAAAAAAATTAAAACGGTAAAAGTAAAATAGTGTTTTAAATACGTCAAAATAAACATAAACATCATGTTAGAAAGTGTTTGACCTAATACAGCAGTGTTATTCTAAATCATAGCATTCGTGATAATATTGAAAATTAAATTAAAAAACTTTAGTATTTTGTACTATGAAAATTGTATTTGAATCAAATTAATCTATGGTCATATGACATTGTATGAAGACTGATTAACCCTCTCCATGCTGAAGGCAACCGGAGATGCCCTAATGAGCACATGCTCTACCTACAGCGCTTGGCTACTCCAGACTCTTCCATAGTCCAAGTAACAGAGCAGCTGTATGTAGAGCATGGAAAGAGCCGTGCATGTGCCTAATCCAGCATTGAGAGGGTTAATCCGAAAAATGCAAATTCCTAAAAGAGCACACGTGCACATAGACACATACTTCGTCCACTCCCATTTCCACCCCACTTCCTCTTAATACTTATGATAATCAGCTAAAATAGATACCAACCTTAACAATTACTTCACTAATGATCAGTCGTAACTACTCAGCAGGTAATGTCACATGTCCGACAAAGTTGCAATCATGCAATAGTTCTATTCCTTGCGTATCACGTATACGTTCGTCATGCATCTACGTTGTATACACACCCCTCTACTCATGTTTCTTGTAATACCTTAATTAAACATCGATCAGCATATACACTTCAGACTTTATCTAACTGACGTCACGATACATACTCCTCAGCTCAAAATGATCGTAGTACCTTATTTGAACATCGATCATAAACTTCATAATTTGTACAGCCGAGTTTGACGTCACGGTATATACCTAGTACACCTCACCTCACAGCTAAAGGCGATTTTAGATGACGTTCTTAGATGACGTTCTTAGATGACGTTGGGTGACGTTGACGTATAACATGTAACCACACACTTGAAAGTCGTTTCGAATACAGCTCTCCATAGTTTTGCATTGGAGACTTTGTCAGGAATTCCAATGGTGATCAATTTTTTGTTGTAACTGGGATGGAGGCATTTGTTGTCATTGACATTAATAATAATTAAAACGTCTTTAATTTATCCATATGTCATTGTATATTATCTTATGTAAAGGTCTATTTTATATGATGATTATTTTATTAGTTGTTGTATAACATGTATACACAATCTTGACATTTAGTTCTTATTGCATCATATATAATTAACATGTCTGTAAATTATCCATGTGCACTTTAGTATCTTATTTTATACATAGTAAAGGCATAGGGGATTGTCCAGTCTGCCTATTATGTCTTGTCTATACACAGGACTTTGAATTACTTATAATAACATATTATACTATCTAGCTAATAAGACTATATAGATAGATAGTATAATATATTATTATAAGTAATTATAAGTCCCATGGTCTATACAATATAATATGTTATTATTATTATTTGATTAAACCAGTTTATCTTGAAGAGATACCTTTCGGGTGTGCATTTCATGTGATGAAGTGCTTCACATGTTTTAAGTTAGGTTGTGCTCTCTATTTGATTTTAACTGCTGCAATTATTGAGTGCACTTGGTCTAACGAGCACGAAACAACAACAAAAAACACGAAAGGGGCAATCCAGGTCTAAATTATTGATGCCTCAGGGATGAAAGCCTGGAAGATGTTTGCAGAGGAATCACGTGTTCGTTGACTTCCGCCTTTTGTCTTCCTGTACCCAAACGCACGAACTGCTGTCCGCAGCACTCCTCTCCCCGCTACCGCCGGTAAACATTCCTCGGTGCACGTCGCCCGAATACACCCCTTGTTTCACACCGAACACGACGAATTGTTTCAAATTTAGTATGTAGCTTAATTTAGTGACCAAGGAAAACTTTGACATTGTCATATAGGCCTACTTAGTATTGTGACCCGTAGATGCGAGATTCCGAATAACCGTAAATAAATAGAGAGAAAAACGGGGATATTTCGTAAGATATAGGCCTATATTTACTGTCTTACACTTCTTAGTTTATATAATACAATTGGTTTTTTGTTTGGTTTTTAATTCGGGTTCAGAGCCGTTTAAAAAATATTTCATTTATATGACGGCATGTCAGAGGGCAGGAGGAAACCCGCAACATCCGTAGCATACTCCTTATATAGTTCTTCAATGAAAACTGCTTTGGGAAATCCATTTTCGAATTGTAAATTAGTAATTATCATCGTGATTTCGCAATTAACCCACCATAAATGCTTCGATTGATTGATGGATTCATTTGATACCTAGCACCGCTGCATTAACCTACACCACCCACTCACCCACCCTACCCTAATTCAATTCCACCTTAGACTATATATGTATCCACCTACGAAAATAAACAAACCATTGCGTCATTTCAACCGCAACATTTTCACGTCGGGTGTCGACGTTTTCAATGCACCGTAGGACAAACCTATCAAGCCTGTAGTAACACGTCAGTACGCGTAGTATCTAATGACAGTACACGTAGTATCTAATGACAGTACTAGTGGAAATCAGTGTCCAGCAGATTGTAAGCAGTCCATTGAGCAGTCCATTGAACAATCCAGTTCCGAGCACCAATCCCTGTTTCTAGTCTTGGCTGCAGTCCCAAACTGTCCCAATTCGCCAAATCGGGGCACCGCGCCAACAAGACGTGTTTGTTTGGGGTGTATCTCTGTCAATTGATGACGACATATACAATAAGATCACAGATACAATATCAAACACACATTTTTCCAATTTAAATATAGATCGATAATAGAATAAAAGAGCAGTACGCTTGTACTAAAGAAGTAAAATAAAATAAAATATATATTTCGCGATCTCTCTTGATTTTTAGTGATCCATAATCAAGGAATAATTAATATTCACAACTTTCCGATTTCAATTTAAACAATTAAAATGTAACTGCCTGAAGATCTCGGCAATTGTGCCGACGAAATGTTGCACTTTAAGATCATACCATAGTTTCATGTAAAATACATAGACAATATTTTTGATAAATTTAAACAATAAAATGACAGTAACGCCCAAATGAAAATTACATCTATTTTCGGTTACCATGATAATTTTCGCAAGTCTCAGTGAGTTCTGGAATGGTGGATCTATTACCGGTAGCAACGCCGATGTTCGGTGTTAGTTAGACCGCATATATGGAGTCCTTGACGGAAATTCCCTGTTTGACCCGCGGCTCGTCGTACGTTAAAGCAGATAATCCTTTGACAACCTCTGGAAAAACTTCGTCAAGCCTAGAGTCACTTCAGCCTTGGACGAGGATTTCACCTCTCGCCTGAGATCTGGCTGGAGGTGTTAACATTCTGTGTCTTGCGGTTCCGCGTTCGAGGAATTGTCGGATTTCCGTCTCTTGGAATGCGCGTGGAGACCGGAAGTATGTTGGAATTTTCACTAGTATTGGTGTAAAATAATGAATAATAATGTTTATGCATTTATATAGCGCCGCATGCACCATTATAATGCTGGTGCTCTGTGGGTGTATTGAGTATCTGGGTGCTTCTTCAACAACTGTTCTTAGCCATGCTATAAGAATCGTTAAGATTGTCGTACCATCGTACAAGAACGTTTCGAGAATAAGCCCCCGTGCTTTAATTGGTCTAAAGAATTATTAATGTAAACATTTAAGGCTTTTCAGTTGGTAAACGTTTTGTTACCTGTCTAATTGTCAACTAGCATTGTTTTCTCAAGATCCTATTCTAATAAAAAAAAACATCTATAGTATATAATAGACACATATCAAATGAAACTACGATCTACAGATATCAACGGCGACCGGAACTACTAGTAGACCTACGGTAGCCGGTGCTCGCAGGTTTACTGCAACATTCAGCGCGCTACGGATGTTGCGGGTTTCTTCCTGCCATAAACTGACAAGTTAAGTGTGATATACGTGTAAGAATCTTGAAAGCTGCTCTAAAACCCCATTTTATTTTTATATTAACTAAAGACCTATAGTAAGTAATCTATGGACAACATTAATGCGAGACGTCTATAACAATGATTCGTGGTGACATTTGAATGAATGAGTTTATTTATTCAAAGTTAAAGGTCACAGGGCATGTATACAACATATGTACCAAAGTACAAACCATACAAGAATTGTAATACAGCAGATGTAGACATGCACATGTATATCGAGGAACGGTAAATATGTATGCACTACACATGAACAGACTCATGCATCTTGAATGCTTGGAACACATACAGTATCTAGATACATTGACACTAGTTGCAACATATTCGGAACATTCGGGTTGGCGGCGACCGTACTGTTCCAACACATGTCAATGATAGGTCACAGGTCATAGGTCACTAGGCGTGAACAGCCAGGTGCTGTATGGCTTAATTCATGTTTGTGAGGTGAGGATGAACTGGCGGGAGACATCTTAACGGGCGATCCATGAACGGATGTTGACACAACCCTAAGGGAAGTTAGAATCGTGGTGTCCTTAATTCGCCGGATAAGTGTATAGCTATACAGCATAATTGATTACGATTGTCGGTTATGAATGAACATGTATTACACGAAATGCTTTCGGAAATACGTTTAAAAAAATTAAAACCCCGGTAGGTATGGATGATACTTTCGGTTTTTTTTAAAATCACTATAGCATCTGGTACATTGGTGTATGAGCCATAATAGGTTTGTTATGATTGCATACATCTACCAGATCATGTTATATTTGCAATAAAAGACTAAACAGATAATTGTGCAACTAATTAGTATTGTATTAATAGTGTGTTAGTAGCGTTGTGTGTAACAATCTCAACAGAAATGTTAAAGAAAGTAAAAGTAACAAATCTTGATTGAGTGAATTAGTACGTTGCAGCGGGAATACTCACGATTACCCTGTAACTGCAATGCTTTATTACAATATGGATAGTAATTAATTTAGATATACAAGAGAGAGACACACACACACACACACACACACACACACACACACACACACACACACACACACACACACACACACACACACAAATAAGCATGGGAAAAAAACCATGTCAAAACGAAACAAAGTTAGAAGATGGCAGTACGTGCAAACTGCCCTTCAAGATGGTGGATAGGGTTAGGTATACTGTCAAAGAATTATAGGTTCTCCAATCATATTCGGTCAAATCAATCCCCATTAATTTTACGAAAATAGATGCATATATCAATAATATACGCTATTAACCTGATTTGGTCATCCCTATATCCTTAGGTTTCAATACAATGCCATCTACCTACCGAAAACGGAAGTGACATAATTTGACCTAGATAATACGTACATGTGGGTCATTCAAGTGAGAGTTGATTGACCATGCGCGTATTGACATCTCGCAATGTACATAACAAGGCACTGTGTGTATGTCTCGTCAGGCCGTGTGAGTGACAGAATGACAGGTATAGTCACAACAACTGCTTGCCCCGCTTGGTGACGGTTGGTACCTTATTGCAGTGCTGCCGTTGACACGTAATGTGTATGTGTTTCGCTGCGCGGGTCGTTATCTGTATGTACAGAACCCAGTTATTTTGCTTATTAGAGGAATGGAGGAATGTGGGCAATGGCATGCGAAAAATGGACAACGAATTCTTATATGGATATCATTAACCGACTTGTAGACTATTAGTTAGTGCATATCTTCTGAAAAATGCTTATTAGACATATTGGTGAAAAGAAAATATAAAATATGAAAAATAACGGAAAATCATTTATCAGTTTTCATATTAAAGCATTAATTCGTATCTCACTTTCTCACATTGTAAAAGCTTCCCAAAATTAATTTGGAAGATATACACGTTTACAATATACCGGTCTTTCAATTTTAAAAAGAAGCTGTACTCGTGTGTTAACATGGGAAAACAATCTTGAAGTGTAGGGACATGATCAATATACCTGAAATATACCAGATGCAAAGACAAGTAGTCGACATAGAAATTATATAGTTCCTATTAAATACTGTAGGCCTATATCCATAGAACAATATAAGACATAACTCACTGAGTAAATGGCGAATGCAATCGGCTTTAACGACATCCTCGTTTTGTAAACTTCAAAAGCAAAATGAAAATGTGTCTCAAATATAAACTTTACATATACTATTTACACGATAGGCGTGTAGGTTTTAAACGATCAAACGAAAATGCATATATCATCAAATCCATTCATCAACACGCACGCCAGACTTTAACTTTGATACCAAAGAAAAATCAGGAAAAGAAACAGTTTTCTTAAACGTCGTCTTTAAGAATACACGGCACTTCATCATCTATATAAAGTACATGATCAGTCGTGAAGATAAATACAGACTGATTTCCTCGTTGAGCATCTTCAGTCGGAATGACTAAGTGTACAAATATTGTCTTTTGGGCTCTAGACAGCAGCCAGGTAACTGGCCCGTTCGCCGCATTCCGTGTGACGTCATAGCTCCGTGCTTCAGCCGCGGATGCAAGAACGAGCGAATGCCTAGGACGAGATGAGTAAATAAATACACGACATCACATATCAGCAAACATCTACAACACTTCAACCATTTTAAGAGAATCAGATTCCTCTTCGCGAATGACGTCAGCAGAGGTTAAACGGTCATTGATTCGGATTGAAGACAGCCAGATTGCCTTGGCTCCAACACCAGTGGACATTTCAATTTCCCCATTTCACGAGAAACGAACGTGTGATGTAACGAAGCTCTTTCTTCCTACTGAGTGTTTTAACTCAAGGTTGCGATAGATATTCGGAGAGAGAGAAAAAAAAATTATCTTGGGTATTCTTTTGGCTCAATAATCATTCTCTGGTTCTTCTGTCTTCTAAGGATTTCGTGACGTCAAGAATCATTCTCATTTCCTGTTTTTAAAAAGATCCCGCATGCTTATTTCATCGCGGTGTCAGTTGCAACGTTTCATTATATCATGCACAAATATAGATTCATCGATTGGAGGAACAATTACCGAATCTAAAACGGACATAGGAATGACGTGGTTAACGTATTAGTTTACAGACCAGTGAAATGAATAGTGATAGGTCACGAGCGGTGAACATTGTAAATTGCTATGCATGTATCTTTGGCTCTCTCTCTCTCTCTCTTTCTCTCTCTCTCTCTCTCTCTCTCTCTCTCTCTCTCTCTCTCTCTCTATCTATCTCTCTCTCTATATATATATATATATATATATATATATATTATGTAACTAGTAATTAATATAAATAGTAATAATATCAATGGATCTTCCAACATTTACTTCATAATAAAGCATAGACATTATTATCAGTTAAAACAAAACAAAACAACAACAAATATAAAATATAGGTAAAGGGGTGTAAATTTACGTATATCAGTACGTATAGCAGGGAGTACATGTACATCTCTGTATGTACTCCGTGATTTACGTCCGGCGTAAATATACACCCCTTTCGTGAAACGCAGGCCTGATTCTTATCGTTGCTTTTTTAACACATCATTTCATTGGTGTGATGCAAATAATAGACCTTACACTAGGGATGGTATATCAGAATTACAATTTACCCTAAAAACATATCTGAAAGTTAATTGGTTATGCAGATTCAAACACCGTACATCGACAAAGTTGCTTAGTGTGACGTTTTCTTTGGTCACAGATTAAACAGACTTCGAGGAGTGTTCTTTTCCAGGAAATGCTAATTTGAATTTTACATCCTGGTTCCCAGAGCGTCCATTGTAATGAAGTAGGATTGCTCTCATTTGATTTGTCGTGGGTACTGGACCATGCTTCGTTGCACTTTTTGTTGCACATTTCTAAGTAATAGGAAGAGGTAGTGGGTTTGCTGTTACAGCATCCACGGGATAGTAATCTACGTTACTTCACAACACTGAACATCGTAATGCAATTAAGCTAAGACTGGACAATCAGGTTAGTGATGACGTCCATGTCGCAAAGTTGCATCAGCAGCAGCAGAAATTGCCCAGAAGAAGCTAATTACTCAAGGAGGAAGACCACGACTGTGGCATTTATTTCTGCGTGGTTTCTGGTCTATTATATATTGTTTTTAATGGTCTAT
>JAUTCA010133299.1:0-16093 GCA_032362005.1 Nodopelta heminoda | reverse complement strand
AAATAAAAATAAATCGCTTTCACCTTGGCATTGTTTTTTTTCCCCCTCTGAAGTATTCCCGCTGTGACGTAAAATAATAATTTACTCACTCACTACTCTGAAGTAATCTGTCAGATTATTATTCATGAAAGATGCCATGAATTTCAATTGTCACGGGTTACATGCATGCACTTGAATCTAATCAAGATGCATCATCACAGATATAATAATAGGGTGATCATGCATTCTTCCAAATACCTTTGTCTAGATGCTTGTACTTGTAGAACTATACACGCTGTAGCTATGATAACCAACTGATAAAGTCCCATGCATGTGTATAATTTAAATTCTGTTCTTATAAGTCAATATTAACATAATATGTATTCCGTACGAATGTTGCACACAACGTAAGCACCTTTATGAACATCGGACCTGGTTTATTTAGTTGATAGTGTTAGTGTTGCATGTCATCCTCGAAACACACACCAGAATGCCTACTTTAAATTGGTCGAATTATTGCGAAGTAGCCATAATGGTCGGTGTTTCTAGGACGGTTGCATGCATACTTACAGTCCTTAGGCACATAGTGTATACGATCTAGATATGATATAATTTACTATTGTTAAATATCACAATAACCATATACATGTATATATAGATCATATATATTCTAATATATTAAATAATTATATGATTTTAAATTTTTGTAAATTTGAGTAATCAAATTCAAATCAAAGTATATTTTTTAAGAAACCACAGAAATTATCAGAAGTTATTAATACACACTCGCGTTTCAAATGAAGATGTCACTTTAAAAAAAAAAACTTTAAAAAAAAGCTTAGTTCTTCAAAACTGAAACAAACACTGTGAAAGAAGTCTTGTAGCAGTTTTGATCTCGGACAAACGCGAGATGTTTGTAAATGTGCACCGCAGCATTTTTGACGCTATCTAAGTTTGCCTCCAGATCTCGCTGGTATATTTACCTGCGAAGCGCACTTTGCTGCACTACAATGCAAACAAGGCGATTTGAGAAGGCAGTTTGTAACACTTGGTCTGTGTGCACTTGGCACGTACATACTAAAGGCAAGAAGTGTAGAATCTTGTCCGCAGGTTTAAAAAAAAACGGTTTAAAGAAAAAAAAAATTTTTAAAGTTAGACTAGTGTGACAAAATGCTTATTCGGTGAAACCAAATTCGCACCATAAGCATTGGAAAAAAACACTTGGATATTCGTTAGTATAAATTAAATTTTAACGAGGTTTCTCGCAATATGAAATACTATGTCCTACCTATTCCAATTCGATTTAAAGTGCCCAAGCTGGTGTTGTTGTGCGATGTATATAATGACGTTAAAGTCACATAAACCTGTATTGGAATTTTAACATCCAATACAAGTAGGCTATATGAATTATCAAAACGAAACTCGACGAATATAGGAGTACAAATCGATTATATTATTACATAGGTAAATTTGAAAATTGATTTCTACTACTGCTGTTATTGTAATCAGCTGTATAATGGTTCTATGTACGTACATACTAGTATATATCCTATATCTATTACACAACACCCGACCTCATACTGGTTTGCCCTACACGTTATCCCGATTGTGTCGGCGTTTGATCAGAATCAATGCACTCGTTCAAGATAGGGAGTCAATTCTAGATAAGTGCCTCGCTTGTTACATCATTTGTCAGTGTTAACGATTAAGCTTGCGATAAAGACCACTGTCAGCGCTCATAAACCAATGCGCTCCTTCAGGAGGATCGACATGTCTGTCAAATATAATACGTCAGGGCGCTCCTATACGAACCGGCGTAACCCTAATGGCCCCCAACCGTAGCAATGGTGTAGTCTATGGCTAGGGTTGGAGATAAGGGGTTAACTCTAAGGTAACCCTAATGGCTCCAACCGTAGCAATGGTGTAGGCTATGGCTCCAACCGTAGCAATGGTGCAGTCCCGGCTACGGTTGGAGTTAAGGAGTTACTTCGACGGTAACGTTAACGGCTCCAACCGTAGCAATGGTGTAGTCTGGCTAAGGTTGGAGTTAAGGAGTTAACACTATGGTAACGTTAACGGCTCCAACCGTAGCAACGGTGTAGTCTATGCCCATGGATAATGTTTGAGTTAATATAGGGATACCTTAGAATTACGCCGTTTCGTTAAGCCTTCGTGGTGGGAATTACGGTGATTCCCGAAAGAGTAAAATATTCCTCCAAGAAGGCTTACGATGTCGTTACGTTTACGACAGCTTCGGGAACATGTCTCCTACGGTCTCGTTCCAAAGAACGGTCGTAACATTACGAGAGTCGTAACTCATACGTTAACACGGATTTGCCGTGGAGTTACGACTCTCGTAGCGCTACGATTGTTCTGTGGAACGGGCGCCTTGGTATCGTACCTCGAAGCTCTCATATATCTACTACAAGACCATAAGGACTCTCGTAGCCATCTCTAAGACATGAGGATCGTGCACTTACGAGAGCGCTTTATGGTCCCATAGTGGATATGAGAGCTCCTAGAAATGATACCCTGAACGATAGCACTGTCTTCACATACCATATCATACCATACCATACCATATTGTATTGTATTGTATGTTCTTTGTCACTATAATATGAATTTTGAGAATAAACCTATTTGATTTGATGTGAGTTTGAGTTTAAATATATTTATTGACCAAAATGTCATGGGATTTGATTGCAAACTGTATGCTTATACGAGATCCGCTCCCGTGCGTTAACGCAGTACCATCCCTTTGTATTCTCCGAACCCTTCTGCATGACAAACTATAGTATACGTTTTGCCAAGGGGGGTATACGTAGATCATTTTAGCCCATGCACGACAGAACATCGTCCAAACACTTCACTGAAATAGCATGACACAGCTGGGTGTATCGCACTGTACCGAATGTACCAAGATTCCTATCGTAAATTTTATTACGTGTTGATGGTTTAAAGGTACTGTCAATACCTGTTCGCACGAAGACGTACGCGGCGACAATGGGATATATGCCCGGGTAGATATACCTGCGAACAATGAGTTCAACAAGGCAGGTTAAACATCGTGATATATACGCATATTGAGAAGGTCGCTTTGAAAGATATGTTTTTACACCGAGCATTTATAAGAATAGTATTTATCAAGATCGGAAATAATCTTAAAAACGTTTTAGATTGTATCACTGTTTTTTCTTTATTCAATATTGTAATCTTAGATTTGTCCTTTCTTGGCATTGAATGAACAGCTTGTGTTATCTGAAAGTCGCAGGGGGGTTCTAAAATAATTGGCGGCTAACTTTGAAAATGATCATTAGTAAACGACGACATAGTTACCGCCTGCCATCATCCCTTAAGCTAATTAGCAAGTTTAAATTTTCTTTTTATTTAAAGAAAATCAAAATTAGCCTTACCTTAAAGTGGCATATCACATATTTTCTCACACAACTATTTCCAGATACATATTTTGTCCAGGGTATCCTTTCACACAGCTCAACTTATCCCCTAAGCCACAATAACGCTCTCTTTGCCGCGTATTAACTATCGGCAAAGAGCTTTACTTTATGATCTCTTAGTAGATTTGAGAGCTTCGTGATAGGATACCTAAATGTTATACTAATCTAGAAATATGATTATTTCCTAATGTAGAATCATACATTTAAAAACATGTTAAATGCATTTTGTAATATTGCAAGCAAAGATGAGCTTGCCACTTTAACATGTCTTGCCTTTTAAATCTGGATGTGTATCATATGCTTGTTTTGATCCATTGCCTCGGGGCTGTTGATCTGAATAAGTCTTACTAACCACCACATTTAAACATATCTTTAGTCTAACTACCCATACATAAGCAGTCTATACGCATGACCATATACTAGATATTATAATATCGTCATTCATCATTGAGAAAGGATTATGACTGCGATTGTATATCAATATATATTTATCATGCTCTGATTGTCAGAGATTGCAAGCGGCAATATTTATTGGCAATGCGCACACACAGACTGCCACGACGGTTGAACGGGTATTTGGAGACGAGCCATGCTTTCGTTGTGTTTGTCAAATGCAATACATAAACCTCCCACATGGAGATTCTTAAGACAGCATTGTTTCTATACAAAAAAAAATAATAATCGGGTATTTCATCACATCATTAATTTAAAACGTCCTCGACGACACGTGACCCTTGCAACGTGAGTCTGAAACACGAGCCACAAGCATCGTATGTCAACCCTATATAGAGTTCGTGAAGGACATTAATAATATCCTGATGGGCCGATTTGCAAATTACAATTAAAGTGGCTCCCAGTTTGAAATACAAGTTCTTACGATACACTACTAGTATAACTACTAGTATATCATGTTCAGAAAGAGGCTGTGGATAACTTAGTTAAAAATGTTCGATTACTGTCATGCAAGATTGTGTACGAAACATGAAATACCAGTTCCTCTCATGTATCCTATTCAGAATGAGGCTACCATATAGATAACATAATTAAAAATCATTCTCTTTAACAATTTTCGAATAATAAAATGCAAATGTTCGTACGAACGAGATGCAGACTTACGAGCGGGTAAAATACAATAGGATAAAGTTAGGATACAGTTATTAATCATGTAGGCAATACGAGGTCATTAGCACCAAGAAGAACTCTAATGACTTCACGTAACATGTACATGTATATGTATACTAGTATTCAATTACTAGTAGTCTATTCGTCGAAGGTTCGGGGTATATTGGGTCGAGTGGATGGTTGGGGGAGCCTTCCTTCTTCAGGACGGAACTGAATTGGCTGTTGTAGCTTACCGTTATGCCCAACAATTGTATGTTGGAATTTCAACGATATTGAACCTATACTTGCAAGGATGGATACCAAGAGGGATGCATATATGGGTATATCCTCCTTTTTTTTTCTATTGACAGACATTTAAAAAATAGTAATAATGTTTAATGATAAACACCCGACACAACCTAACTGGATTGGAACCCTATAGTAGGCCATGGGTCAGATATGAACCTCGTGCACCCTCCAGGAGGTAGAACGTAAAAGGGCTCATTAACAACTTTCTAGAAAATTAAATATTCTGCGCCCCAACATTTTTCAGATTCCTGTATCGGCCACTGACGTGTTTAACAATTATAGAACATTCTTCTGGCAACGTTCTGTCTGCTCCGTGATATGAGAAGATGTCTATATTTGGCGTTAATCATGTGATAATTGCGGTCTTGTGAGGTCATAATGACCACACCGGTCATAATGACCACACACCGTTCGTTTCTTACATTCGTGATTAGACGTTTGTTCGGCATTTGCATTCCCTGTTAATGCCTCACATGGAATCGATATTCTTCGGCAGGTTCGGATAGATTGGCTTCCGATCACCAAGGATACCGTCCTTGTTGTTGGCTCGTGATGTTAGTGTTTTACGAGATCTGCTAATAGCTTAGAAACAGACCAGCATGGTCTATACCATGGTAAAAGCACAAAAGAACCATTATCATTATTTAAAGCTATATATGCTGAGCAAGTGATTTATGTACGCAGCATGCTTTTACATTTTCAATTATGCATGCTGTTGGACAATGGGCACAATGATTTGCCACGAAACGCATTAACTCTCATACTAAGTACTCGGTAAATTATCTCGGTAAATACTTTATGAATTGAAAAGCACACTGAAATTAAAAAATGGTTATTTTGTACTGCATATATATAATTTTTTAAAAGAATGGTATGCACTATTATAAATAAATATGCTTATATAGCTATCACCAACTAGTTTAAGTAAATATTGTTTTATGTAGAGGACGAGGTTGGAAAGACATAACGTACAATTTGATTCCCTTTACCTGTTCATATTGCTTAATTATTCAAATTATTCACGAATAATATAAATCTATTGTACATCTTATGCGTCATACATGGTTATTTTAACTAAACAGAACATAGTCACAAACTATGGTAATCACCAATGACGTCTCAATAATAAAGACTAAACGTTCAGTTATCATACCAAGAGACAAAACAATGATAACTTGTATATAATGCTAAATTAATCAAATTATTTACGAACAGTGTGGATTTTATATGTTAGACAGGTTATCGCAAAACAGAACATGAGGCCCCAGAAAAAAATAAAATAAAATAAAAATAAATACTCAGAGAAAACACACCAAAAAGAACCACCAACAACAAAAATACACGGCCAAGTATGTCTCTATAATCAAGAGACAAAAACGTTCAGTTATCCTAGTATAGTATTAATTGGTATGGAAATCAATTACGACCTGTCCTTGTTTCCTCAGGGGTCCTATCAAACGAACATGCAAGTCGTGTGTGCTCGATAAACATATCACTGACAAGATGCATACATTGTGTGGTTAACTTGTCAACCGGTCCAGACACTTGCGGTTAACTTGTCGACTGCAGAGACGCTTGCGGTCAACGTCAACTGGCGGAGACGTGTGAGGTCAGGCCGTCAGTTTCGTGACATTTGTCCAGATACACTTGACATTAAAACATATCTCTGACAGCGGAATGACAAACGAGCGTCCAACTGGACAAGTAATTAGACATAAATGAATGCCTTTCTACGGTTGCCGCCATTCATTTGCGGCGCACAGGTGTTGTTTGCCTCTTGGATGATATATATATATATATATATATGCATGTACCACACAATTAGTTATAAGCTAGTATCTATAGCCTTTTTAGACTTATAAATGCACATTTATATCATTTTTAACAATGAAGGATTTATAAACGTCTATCGGTACAGGTATTGGAAGACGCATTGGAAGAGGAACAGCATTTTGTATAAAGTATCCCTACAAAATCACAGGCACTTGAATATCCACGAAATAAAAATCACTATAAAAAATACCCCCTCTGACAACACTGTAAATAGTGTTATCAGAGGGGGTATGTTTGATAGTGATTTTTATTTCGTGGATATTCAAGTGCCTGTGTATACAAAATACATATATACATGTATAGCTTCCGGCCCTTAATTTATTTTGTTAAATACATTAAGTATATCTATGATGACAATAGATGTGTAAATGATATTGATTGAATGCGTACATGACAACATACATTAGCTGAATATGGAGATGAACAGAAAAAGAAAGAGATAAGAACGGCAATTTCAGATAAGTATAACTGCCTTCTAGCGCAAGAACAACTATTTACTTTTTATTACTTATATTCGTATATGTGTATTCACATTAAATCTTTCGTATGTTATAGTCGAGGTTAATATGTTTAACCAAGTACAATAAGCATCTGCATTATAAATCAACAACCTACTATGTTATCGTACGAGCAATTTAATTATCGGAGTTTTCGATTAGTCAACAGTATAACATATTTGCATTGCAACTGCAACATATGTTAAATAATTAGTATGAATCACGCACAATGAATGTCATGACTATCTGGTATTATTATTATTATGATTATTGACAGTTCATACTGTTACCAACGAACGAAAACAGTTACCAAAGAATGACAAGCGCACCAAAGAATGACAAACGGTACCATATATAACCGTTTTTGACGCATTAAAGAGACTAAAACGCCAAATGATCCTCCTTAGTAAATAATTTATGTTCTTATTTATTTATTTCAGGGAAGAAGACACCAAAATATATCTACTTGAAAATTGAAATAAGGCAAGGAATTGACCGTAACCGATTAAAATTCGAATGCGAAAGTATTTTTTACCACTTTTCCGCACTATTTATGCTACTTCTTATTCGATGGAGGGCAACCCTGTACCAATGTTGATGTGGCATTGTATTCCTGAAGGACATAAAATCTATAGTATGCTGCTCTGAACGTGTAGACAGGTAAACCTGGTATTGAACTTCCGCTAGCTGAATACTAGTAATTAATTGGTGTTTGTTTACTCACTTTGCTATTGATTTCTATGAAAAGTAGTTTGACATGGACTGACTGCAAGGTCAAACAAACTTCATATGATCATAATAACACCTGAAGATAGTCATAGTATATACTTGACAATAAAGAACCATCTATGTGATATTAAATAACCAAACACGACGTCTTGGCAATAAAGAACAAAATATATTGCACCATATAATCATATATTTACGTGGCATTGGTCATTGCACCAGCAAATCATATACACTAAGTCTTGGCTCTAAAGAACCATATACATTGCACCAGAGAACCATATACACTTGGCTCTAAAGAACCATATACATTGCACCAGAGAACCATATACACTTGGCTCCAAAGAACCATATGCATTGCACCAGAGAACCATATACACTTGGCTCTAAAGAACCATATACATTGCACCAGAGAACCATATACACTTGGCTCCAAAGAACCATATACATTGCACTATAGATAACCATATACACTTGGCTCTAAAGAACCATATACATTGCACCAGAGAACCATATACACTTGGCTCTAAAGAACCATATACATTGCATTTTATCAAATGGAAATAAAGAACCATATATGTTTCACCAGAGAAGCATATACACTTAGCTTTAAGGAACCACATACGTTTCTCCAGAGAAGGATACTACCGTAGCACAGTTGGCATTAAAGAACCATGTATACAATCCACCAGAGGAGCACATGCACTTGATATCAGTCTAGAGCACTCTACATGTGGCCCAGCCAACGTGGCATGGCTAAACTGTATACACTGCAGTATGTGCATATCTCCAAGCACAGGGCATTATATCCTATATGGCATGGCAAGGTGTAAACAAGTCAGCTTTCATGACAATATTCAGTGTCCATGACCCACATTGCGAAACCTTGACATTACGTGCATCATCTGGTAGTATTATGGGAATGGTGAGCTCATGATTTGCTTTATCGAACAGTATTTACCTTAAAAAAGGTTTCTGTGCAAGTTCACAAATTTGTGAGCTGCTGCGGAGTTGGAAAAGCTGAAATCTGATTATTTATTTTTTGTTATACCATTTTTATCCCTTTAAGAAATATGTATTTAACAGTTTACTAAATATAGAATAGCACAAGCAAGGGATACAGTGATTGCATTATGTCCATGTGCACAGTTTATAGTCACGAAATATTTATTCCAAGGTTGGCCTTTCAGAATCTAACAATTAACAATATACAGTATTGACAACGACATCAATCATCGATAATTAATGTAGCCAATTATAATCCAATCGCGCGTGCGTAATACAGTATCATATACTTTAATAGCTTACGTAATATGGGAATACCTGGTCCATGTCAAAGACGTTTCGTGGCATTTTTATTTTAGATTTTTTGAAAAATTAAAAAATGACAAAAATCATTAAAAATCGAAAGAAAAATGCCACGAGACGTTCTAGGAATTACCTTTTTTTCATAATAAAAAAAATGCCTAAAAAATAAAAATTAAATTCTAATCACAAGTTTTAACTTGTTGAAACCTCAAATATTTGCCGTCTTGTACTCAAATGTTAGACAGATTAATTGTGTTATAGGGCAAATGGACAAATTGACATAATTTCTACATCAACATACCTTGAACATGGGGATATTTTGAGGATGAGCGATATTGCATAAAATAGCCGAGGTTCTTGGTGAAGACATTTCTGAACATATTCAACCTTGCCAGCTATACGGCCAACCTTTGCTTGCGGTGCGATGTTTATAAACAACTCCCCGGGTCTGCGTTAGCACTGGACAGCGCGGCTAGGTACACTATCGATATAATCTGCCAGCCAGGGGTCAGTTGAGGGTAACTCGCTCATGGTCACATAATCTGACCAACTGCACTAACACTCTCGTCACGGCTTAAGGTACAGCTGGACCTAGCTCAGGCCCCGGAACATCCGGATCGATGAAGTAATGACGTAATGGTACTCATTGAGCATGCGGGCATCCATGATGGCTCCATACGGGCACCTGCCGGCCGGTTAATTGCATCAGAAGATGCATTTTCTTCGTAATAGAACCACTGACCGACTCAAACCAATACGTCTTCGCAGAGAAGTCCAGTATTATAATTAGCAAGGTCGAGGTTATTATTGCAATTATATAGATCAGTAGAATTTACTCTGCGACTTTAAGCGGATGTGCGGAAGTATTAGCGCATATTTTGCACGAAGGCGTTAACGTCTGTGACGCCGTGTTTGGTGCATGGCGGTTTAAACGTGGAAATGTTAATTATATTGTATTATTCATGTATATTTAGTGGCACGAGTCCAAATATCTTTTCATGCACTGAATGATCAATCTTGGAATAGTGCCACTGACCGAACCATAAGGAGCAATTGACTCCAAACTGCGCAGTTATTGTTATGTTAATTTATATACAATCCGACGTTCCAGTAAATTCAGCAATTTTAACCAAACATGAGATCGATGTATATTACATCTACAGGTAGATTTTCAAACTTTACATTAAAAAAAAATCAATTAAAAACCACGGATAATTAATTTTGTAATAAAAAATAGTTAGAGCAGAAAAATATTGTGCTTTTCCTAAATATTTTACTTGAAGACGTCATCTTATAATATTGATGTCTTATGTCACGTGTCACGAACGTGACATAGGGGAATAACGGAAAAGTAACATACAATAGGTTTTAGAATAGTAAGGGTGATGTTGTACTTCGCATAGAGGGTACATTCAACCATGCATGACGATCAAGAATGAATGAGTTATATGTTTATGTCCATATCATGCTGAAGTGTAGTCATGCATGACAGGTTTTCGGGAGTTACTAGTAGATCTATGATATTATTTTCTTTATACCATTATTATGCGTATTGTTATTATTGCTAATTTATTATTATTATTATTATTATTATTATATTATTATTATTATTATTATTATTATTAGTTTATTAATATTATTATTACAATTATTGTAAGTTATGAATTATTATTATTAATAATAATAATAATAATGACAATACTACTACTAATAATAATAGTTATTGTTATTATTATTATTATTATTATTATCACTATTATTATTATTATTACTTTAAAATATATAAAAATAAATTAAATAGGGGAGCTATGGAGGTAAGTAATCTTTTCAACTCAAGAGACAAAAGGAACTCGTGGCATTGTATTAAAAGATTACCTAAGACAAACTAGTTTTACACAGTTATACATGAATGCCAATAATAAGCAACATATTCCTGGGTCTGTTCTTGGTCAGAACGGTGACCCCACGTACCGCCTGGTGAATTAGAAATCTATTCCTGAAGATAAATCGCGAAGAACAAACATTTAGCTTTCTCACGTCTGGGAACTTCAACCGAGAGATCGAGCCTAGTTAGCCTGCACTCGAGACAAGGCAACACTTTCAACAAATACATCCAAACACTCTCACATGCACATAACCTCCATATCAACACGAAGACGTTTATTTTTCTCCATATTCCAACCCGTTCGTGGATGGCCTACAACCGCAATAATATTAAACAAATGTGTATCAAACATCTGAATCCGAATTCGTTTGTTGCTATTGCTACTTTTTGCTATATAGATATGCAGATGCGTATAAGTATGTTCAATTAATTATAGATATGCAATCGTCATGCAACGTTGTGTTCGCTGATAACCTGATCTAGATCAATTCCGTGTTACCCAGGTTACACTTATTTACATCCCCATGACGTCTTATATTTTATTTATTTAAAAAAAAACGTGTTCGGGTTTTATTGCTAAATTGCAATAAGTGTGCCGATTTCTGTATACCACTGTAATCATTGATTTCTATGAGTTCCGATATATATAAATCTAGAACAATCTAGAAGCAACACAGCGAAAGCTATCCGACAATATTGGCAGCCATTAGACTAGCAAAGGTCGAAGGTCATCAATAAATCGATACGTGTCGGTCAAGATTGCGGTTCCGCGACTAATATAATGCCAACTTTGGTCAGTGTTGGTTCCAAGCCAGATTCACACCGCTGGGGATGTATATGTTAGTACAGGTCACGTGGCGTTAACCAGAGCTTGCTTCCGTGTTGGCACTATAATACTGTGGGGGCGGAATAGCTACATAGCGATGTTGGTAAAACGTTAGACCACAACGCCGACGGTTCCTAGTTCGAATCTCGCCAGGCCTCGAGATTACGACACTATTTTGCGTACACAAACTCAGGTTCAACTCAAGATTGCGTTCATAAATCCTCATATAAAAATTGAGTTTTAGCATGAAATCGTACTCTAAAGGTTTCGTAATCTCGGGACCAGAGAGCCTATTCTCGAAACGTTCTTACGAACTTCTTAGCCAAAGAACAGTTCGTAGCCATTACTATAAGAATCGATAAGAACTGTTCTTAGGCTGAGAAGTTCGTAAGAACGTTTCTAGAATAGGTGGTTTAGCTTGAGATGTTTCTAGCCTTCCATGCTGTCCATAAGCTACTTTGCTGACCATACCAATATTAAAATGTAGGTTATGGTCGGCAGGGAAGGCTAGAGGAATCTCGAGCTGCCGCTGGTGGTGACGGAGAGAAATTCGAAAGGATACTTTCCAATTTTGGTGAGATGGTGGTGGGGGCACAATTAATGTCTATGCATACGGGGTATCCTTTCACGAAGCTCTCTTATCCACTAAGATACCATAACGCTCTCTTTGCCGATACACTTGCAAAGAGAGCTCAGACTCTGGCACTGAGTTTACGATTTATTTTAGTACGATTCCATGCTCAAGTTCAAATTTTATATGTATTATAACGGTGATTTGTGAACAATACTTTGAGTTGAGCATGTAATCGTACTCGGATAAAGTTTCATAATCTCTGGCTTTAGCTTTGTGAAAGGATAACCTGTGTTGTACGGTTTATCATCTCGAGACGATGTTTGTACTGTACGGTTTATCATCTCGAGACGATGTTCGGGAGCGTCGTGTCTAGTGAAAGAGAAGTGTCACCACTAGTAGGCACTACACTACTAGCCAGATTGCCTACAGATATAAAACATGTTTTTTGTAAAGTTGACAAGAAACTGGGTAAACGAGAACGAAGGTCATTGCTGATTCTATCGACACATGTCGAAAGTTTGTATATGTGAATATGTTAATAATAAATATGTTTTAACCCTCTCCATGCTGAAGGCGAGTTAACTTGCCCGATCACGTTCAGAAATAGAACACTTTTATTTTATTCAGCAGGGAGAAGGTTAAATAATGTGCCAAGAAATCTGAATAAATTAAAAAGTCGTCGTTGTCGCCCCAGCACTTGAAACACATAACGTTATACAACGTTATTATAACGTCGCATTCACAACGTTGTATAACGTGACTGTGTTTACTGGGGCGACAACGACGACTTTTTATATATTCAGATTTTCTGGCACATTATTTAAGACATATATTATTAACATCATCATCATCACCAAATTAACTATCATCGTCGTAATCATCGTTATCATTATTATCATCATCATCATAATTATCATTATCATCATCATTATTATTATTATCAAACTATCATCGTCGTAATCATCGTTATCATCATTACCACCGTCTTCATCATCATGGAGGTCATCATAATTATGTCGATATATTTCATTTCATGAGCATCAGCATCATCATCATCAACAACAACAACAACAACCAACAACATCACCATCTCCATCATCACTATACTATCACTATTACATACATCATCATGGCCATACTTGTAATCAGAATCATCTTCATCATCTTCAACATCATCGCCAAATACGACATCCAGCATATTCAGTTATCATCGACATTATCCTCGTTGTTGTCATCGTCGTCGTCATCGACACTATCATCATCATAATAAAATAATATTAATTAATTTTAAGAAAGATCTTTACCAAGTAAAATCAAGTGAAAATTGAGAAATTAGATATTTTTAGTTTTTATCTCTCTTTTTTTTCTGTATATCAATTTTAAATACTTAACAATAACTCCGGCTCACAAACAACACGGACATATAAAATCCGATGAAATCGACATGTTGCATAGTTACAATATCAATACGAAATGCAGTTGGGAGATTATATTAAGAAAATCAATACTATAAATCGATCACGATAGCTATCGATTCCTACAATAATTTCATATCCCAGTACACTTGTACTGTATATGGGGATTGGAGGGGGTGGGTGGGGGGTGGGGGTGGGTAGGTAATTACTTCCCCACCGATTGTGGACACAATGTGTATATTTATTATGCTATGTATACAACATATTTATTTCGATATATTTCAGTGTCTGGCAGGTACCGGTATATGTTTATTGCGGGATTGTAACTTGCTACACATACATAGCACTGGACTATATATACAATTATACATAAAATATTTCTTTCACTATATTTAAGTGACGGGCATGTAGGCCTATAGGATGTTTATAGTGGGATGGTACTGCATGATAAACATAAATATCACTGCAATACACAACACACAAAATAGTGTTAAATGTTTTCACTATATTTCATTGACTGCCATATATGCATATTGGAATGGTAGCCTGCTACTCATAAATATTACGGTACCACACATAAGCCCCGGCTGATGCTGATAGGTCTAGCTCGTCTGATCACTGCACATAATGCATCCCTCCCGAGGCATTGACGCCGGGCATACGTGTAATGTATACATGGATTACGAAAGATAAAATAAATGTTTACCATAGCGTGTATACCATATGTCTTGCTTGCTGCTTGCTATGAGGTCAGAAGCATATGTGCAGCACTATGCATAACACTGTAGCAATAGATTTACCATAATACGTATTCATGTTTACCAGTATGTACTATTATGTATATACGGTTATTCATATACACCGCTTTAAGAGCGTTGTATTGCGAAATTCAATGTACGTTATCGGAGTATAGAATATAATGCATATGCATGCAATGGTTGACATTCGGATCTTAAATCGTCAGCATTTCAATGATCAAGAGATGCTTTGCTTAAAGTGGGAGTGTAACCCGTAATAACTAGATGTTATGGTAACACGCAACCAAGTGCAACGACTAATGCAAACTTAAGCAAACGTGTCTGTGGAGCATCACATGAAGCTAATTAAATTTGGGTTCGAACTCTGAAGTTCCCCGACTATGCAATAAGCGAAAAACATGTCATTATAAATATATCCTTCAAAATTAAAATCAATTGTAAAATAAAAATCACAAAATATTTACAAACATGCATGCAATACATATCATAAGCAATAATTCACAAGTTCATAAACATCCAAAAATGTACTTACCCTTTTCCATCGGAAGTTCACCGTCTGGTATCAATAAAATCCTATAAATGTTTTAAGATTGGTCCATTCTTACGAGCAGCGTCATTTAACCATGAGCTGACCCACACCGTCCTAATCGACCTAGAAAGAGTCTACACCACCGTGGTTTATATATGTAACGTAGACCTATTTACGCCGGTGAGTAAGGCCTACATAGAGCGTTTACAGGGTTAGCGCAAGCGACTCGCGAGACTGGTTCGTTCATTGGCTTCGTTTGGTTTAAAATAGATCGGTCCCCGACCTTATTGGTGGGAGCCTATGAATGACGGGTGTCCGTATGTATACGTGCGGATAAACAACTGATAAACAAGTCTGTATAGTGTACGCACTAAGTTAGTGCATGTACCCTATATTGAACAATGACGTAATTATGTTCTTATTATCTGCTTAGGTATATTGGTGCAACTATAATCCTATCTGATGCAATTAAGGATATATTCGGTGTGGATCGATGTGCTAGTAAGTTGCCAATCGACGAGGAGCGCAAGAGCGTTGTCGGCGTCAAGCTTTTGCTTTCGTTGATTATCGGGAATATTTTGACCCATTAATGTTGACCAGTGGCGAACGCTATTTAGGTAGTGTCACGTACGCATGGCACTATATTGTTAACTACTGTGATATATGACGACGAAGTGACGTGTATGGCCTATAGATAACTACTGAAAACCACTTAATTAATTATTTCTACAGTCCTTTCTCTGAAACATCCACACGTGTGTACGGTTATGATATACTATTGTTACCATAATAATATATATCATGCAGTGTATATTTTCAATACGATTATATTAACTCAGTTTAGTATGAAAAATGTATGAATACAAATCCTACCTTTAGTACCAGTGCAAATCAATAT
>JAUTCA010132189.1:2561-14906 GCA_032362005.1 Nodopelta heminoda | reverse complement strand
GTAAAATAAAATTATTAGTACTTCACAATCACATTCACTTGTGATCAGGTTCTAATATCAAACGGTAATACAAAACATTTCATGCAAATGATCGTATTTGTACGCCACTTTACGGTTATGTTCACATTCTACCTGACTATAAATTGTATAGTATTGAACGACATGTTTTTGTACACAGTAAACAACCAGATCGGAATTCAATTAATACAGTTGAAATTAGCATTGTATCTATTTTAGTTTTTAAGAAATAGATAGTCAAATGACAGTGGATACTTTCTTTTGGACGGCTGTATATTTCTTGAATATATAAATGCCTATATTATGTGTAGACCCATTCAGGACATATTCAACAGATTTAACAATGATACTATAGAATACACGCTAACAATTTAACTAAATAATGCCTATTTTACATTGGCATTGATTACCAAAATACATGTGAATGTTTGATTCTCCCCGATATCATATACAATATTTAAAAAACAACACCACAGATTTCTAACTTTACATGAATATAAAAATCAATCATATGAAAAAAATCACATGTGGTTATAAGAAATTACAATATACAACATGCATCTAGTAAATAAATCATTGATATATTAACTTATCTTACAAATCATTTATGTATACAAAGCTGCAACATAAAGAACCAACTATAAAATAAAAATTGAATCAGTTTAGTAAAAGCAAAAATAAGAACATGGATAATCTAAACTTTTGAAAAGAATGTAAACTGCACTTACCATAATTTTTTTTTCAAAACACATTAAACGGACAGAATAATATACAAAAATAAGAGAAACCACTAAGAGTGAAAACTACATAAAGAACTAAATCTACAAACAAAAAGGTCTTGAAATGATGTGACAATAGAGTTGGATAAACATGCAGACAACTCACCACAGGAGTCCCCGGAGCGGAACTCGAGACAGAAGATGAAGGTGAGGACACCTCAATAACAGGAGGAATGACACCCGTCACCTGAACAGCGGCCACGCCTTCCGCTACCTCCGTGTCCACGATTCCTGAAACCACAGCCTCCGAGATGGACATCTTGTCTCCAGTCTTGGTGTTGACCACGTTCCCCGAGGAGTCTATAGAGAATCCGGGCCTTGTGGTGTACGTTGCGCTACCACTGGTCACTGTCACTTCCGTCGCGGTCTTTGACACAACTTCTCCATCCTTCACGATGATGTCCTTCTTGGGCTTGAAGGGAGAGCCCTCTGTGATCATGACGTACTGGTCGCGAGGCGGCTTGGGTTCGTCACTGTCGGTCGGGCTTAGCATTGTTGGAGAAATGAAGCCTTCCATGATAGCCTCGGTCACGTTCATTGACTTCCCAGAGTTTGAATCTGTGTACACACCAGTTGCAGTGTCCACCATGTCAAACTTGATGGCTTCCGACAAAGACATGGTCTCCTTCTGGGGTTGTGGTTTGCTGTCAGGCACGTCAACAGTTCCATTTTGTTGCGCAGATTGATTGAAATTGAGAAATCCACACAGTACTGCTTCGTCGACCGGCATGGCTTCACCAGAAATAGGGTCATGGTACATTCCAGTGTCCTTGTCAACCAATCCTGCGGTGAATGCGTCGTCCAAACTCAAAGTTTCCTTAGGGGCAAGCATGCTGACCATTCCCTTCTCCTCGGCTTCAGTGAACGACATTTTCTCTCCAGTCTGAACGTCAACCAGTTCTTTCATCCCTTCGGCGGCCACAACTGGTGCTACTGCACCTTTCAAGATCACAACACTCTCTCCTGGTCTGCTAACAGCAGTGGATACCGGTGACAACAGTCCCTTGTCAAGAGCTGACTGAACTGACATCTTCTCACCAGACAGTTCATCATAGTACAGTCCTGAAGATGCATCTATGAGGCGAAGTTTCAATGCATTTTGAAAGGTGAACGTGATACCCTTACTCAGTCCAACTTTGAATCTGTATGGTCGTCCATCATCGCTCAAGAGCTTCCCAGATCTGATGGCTTCATCGACGGTGTATGTCCTGGCAGTTTCTCTGTCTCTGTACGTGCCAGTGTTGGGATCAACAGAGCCATTTCTCATAGCAGTCAGGAACTTCTCCCCATGCCTCCTCACAGTAATGCTGACATCGGCAGGTGAGCTGCCGTCTCCAACAGTCTCAGTGAACACGAGCCCTCTCTTCATAGCATCCGCCACCGACATCACAGAGCCTGTTCTTGTGTCAACATAAGACCCAGATGGATCAAGGATGCCCTTCCTGACAGCATCATCTACAGAAATCTCGGTTCCATTCCTGGTGTCGATTACACCTACAATGTTGTACTTTGAAGGAGCCGTCTTGGACATGACCGTGGTCTGGGTAGTTGATATTGTTTGAACAGATCCAGCTACAAGACCTTCTTTCATGGCATCTTCCACAGGCATTTTCTTGCCAGTGAGACTGTCAATGTACATGGTGGCATTTTCATCGATGATACCTCTGTACATAGCCTCCTCCAGTCTAATCTCATCTCCAGATACACTGTCCATGACCGATGTGATGTTAATTTGCTTGGAGTCCTGCTTCTGTCGCTCAGAACGTTCCACGTCCTTTCCTTCAAGTAGGCCCTGTTTCATTGCAGTCTTCACTGGGATTTTCACACCAGCATTGGTATCCAGATATGTTCCAGCTTTCTCGTCCAGGATTCCTCTGGCCATGGCATCTCTGACAGTTAGCTCCCTGCCACTTCCGGTATCAGTAACACCGGTGATGATTAAGCCTTTTATCAATGTGAACTCCTGGGCCCTTTGACCTTCCCTGATGTCTGCACTGACCATTCCTTTTTCCATGGCAGTCTCAACTGATATACATTCTCCAGTGTTCTTATTAACAAGTTCTCCTTTCTCAGGATCAAATATATTTTCCTCCACTGCTTGAGCGAGAGAGATTTGCCGTCCTGATGCTGGGTCTACGATGCTGTGAATCTGCAGCGACTTGTGGACAACTGATGTAAGGATCTGTCCGTCCTGTTCATCTCCAGATACCTGCATTTTGAATTGTCTGGTTCCGTGACTCTTGCCAGTTGTGGAGTCTATGTATTCCGCTGTGACTCTCTCCATGACAGGAACATCTCTCTTCTCCACCAGGACTGGAGTCAGAATACTTTCTCCCATTCCCGACTCTGTGAAGCTCTGGTCAACGAGAGACTTGGCAAATGATGATTCCGGGTGTATTTCTCTAGCTGAGGAACTGATGAGTCCTTTCTGGAAGGCGTCTTGGATGGAGAGTGGTCTTGTAAAGGCAGGGTCTGTGTACATGCCAGTCTGGAGATTGATCAGCCCACTGTCGATGGCGTCAACGACGGACACTTCCGTTCCTTTTCTCGAATCAAACACAGCTGTGACGTCAAATGATTTCCTCGTCTGAAGGGTGCGTGGTTCCCTCTTAATGAGACCTTGTTTGACTCCTTGTTCAATAGACATGCTTTCTGAGTCGGATATTTTGTAAAGACCTGTTGAGACATCAATGAGATCTTGTCCGATAGCTTGATTCCAGGACAGATACTGCTCACTCTTGGAATCATACACAGACTGTTGGTCCTGGCCTCTTCTTATTACTCCAGATCCTGCCTGTGGTGTATGGACAGATGTAGCACTTCCTTTCAATAGGCCACGTTTCAGGGCATCTCCTATCAACATAGACTCTCTTGTCTGCTGGTTGATTAGAACTCCAGCTGAAGTGTCCAGGATTCCTCTCTGGATGCCCTCAGCTACAGTCATCTCTTGTCCGGTGGCGGGGTCGACAACACCAACAATGTTGAATGTTTTCGTCTGCGTCACGGTATCTTCGCTGGATTTGGTATACTTTTCTCCTGTTGTCATCTGCAAGTCAACTTCACTGGCTGTGACCAGCTTCTGGTCCATGGCTGTCTCAATGGGAATGTGTCTCTGTGTGGCCTTCTCGAAGTATGTTTTTCCTTCTCTGTCAATAATTCCCCTGTTCATAGCTTCTCCTAAAGGAATGTTTCTTCCCGATTCTGGGTCTCTAACTGATGACACTTTGAGAGTCTTTTTCTCTGAGAATGCAACTTCTGCTGCAAATCCAGATCTTGTTCGTTCCTCCTTTGTTCTGACACTATCAATTAGGGAACCTTGAACGAGACCTTCCCTCACTGCATCGGAAATGTCAACAGTTTTCTTTGTCGAAGGATCTACATAGGTTCCATCTTCCAAATGAATGATTCTCCTATCTATTGCTTCATCAAGGCTGATTTGCTGTTTAGTTTTTGGATCATAAACAGAGCTGACATTGATTTTCTCGACTGTCTTGGCAATAATCTTACTGTGTTCAATAGTATCAACAGACACTTCTTGTATTATGCCATCTTTGATCAGCTGTTCCAAGTTCTTGGTGCTGCCGTTCACCTCCATGTGTCCGGTGTGATCCAGGACTCGATCCAGTAGAGCTTCCTGGATGGAAATATCCTCTCCTCTCACAGTCATCGCAGCCGATTCCGGTCTTATAGTTCCTTGCTTCAAGGCCTCAAACAATGTGATCTGTCTGCCTGTGTTGGGATCTTTCAGGACCCCGGTTTTGGTATTAAGGTATCCCGCAGACACAGCTTCCATCAGTGTCAGGACATCAGCATTGGGTTTGTCGATTTCGGTTGCTTGTTCCATCTGAGTGACCTCTATGACTTGTGGAGATAGCTGCTTAACAGTGACAGTTTGGAAGGCAATGAGAGGTCCATGACTTGGGATTTCCTCTGCACGACGTCTTTCAACAGGTGTAGGGCTCTTCCTGGAGGACATGGCTGAACTGATCTTCTGTTTGGCCATGTATGCAGCAGCTATCGGTGCCCCCACTACAGCAATGAGGCCCATTTTAGCAGCCTCCTTCAACGGAATGCTTCTTCTAGTGTCGCGATCATAGATTTCTCCAGTTGTTGCATCAAGCCTTCCATCTGCTATGCCTTGCTCCAGTGTGTAGATAGAGCCAGATTTAACATCATAGATGGAGAATTTGCTGTTCAGAAATCCTGTTGAAACTGCTTCTTGGAATGTCAAACCTTTCTTGGCCGAAGGATCTTGGAATCCGCCTTTCTTTCTGTCATAAAGTCCTTTCTCCACAGCAGTCAGAGGACTCATTCCATGAGACTGTGTTGGCTCTATACTGGCAGAAGGATCCAGTAGCTTGTCCCTCAGTGCATCGACGATAGCCATTCTGGATCCAGTTGTTGGGTCAGTGTAATTTTGAGACTGCAAATCGATATATCCAAGATCAAGAGCTTCTGCAAAAGAGATCCTCTTGGCAGCATCAACTTCTTCTCTGTTCTTATTCCTTCTCAAGACTTTGTCTCTGACTGATTGAAATTCATCGACGTCTTCCTTCACACTGAACTTGACAGTTTTGCTGGCTGGTGCAGGAGTGTCTGGAGAGGACACATATCCATAGCTGATTGCAGCGGCCAGAGACATGATGTCACCGGTCACAGGATCTGTGTATGTGCCGGCGTCCATGTGAACCAGATCCTTGTCAATGGCATCCTTGAGACTCATAGATGTATTCATTCTCATGGTATTGAGATGGTCTGGTGACGGAATAAGACCCTCGAGATCTGCCTCCTGCAGAGTGATCTTCTCATCAGTAGCAGCATGTGTTAGGTAACCAGTACGGGGGTCTATTACTCCTCTGTGTAATGCCTCTGTCAGTGTAATTGGATGGCCGGAACTTGGATCGATAATGATTGATTTACTAGAGTCTATCACACAAGTATCTACAGCCTCTTTTAGGGTGATTTGTCGTCCAGATTTGGGATCAATGATTCTGCCCGTGGCAGGAATATACCTTTCCTCCTTGACAATCTCATTCAGTGTTGGAGGACCAGATGGTCTCTGTGGTCTACTGTCTGTTATTCTGGGACCGAAAATAGATTCCACTCTTTCAGAATGCTTCATTGACGAAGTTAGCGGTTCACCTACAGCACCCTCTGTTCTTGTGCTGGACTTGAAAGACGTGGATTTGAATGTTTCAGTCATTTGTACAGATTGAGTCGAACCAGGCATTGGTTTGGGTTCATCAGTTACAGCATCAAGGGCATTAAATGTTGGTTTGTCTATGAGTCCTTTGTCAAGAGCTTGGTGGATTGTGTAGGTTTTACCAGAGTTCTTCTCTGTTATGGTACCACCATCCTTCCAGTTCACAGTAATCTTATGTCCAGTTTCGAAACCGGTGTTCATCGCCATCCTCTCGACAACATCAGAGTTAATGTAGCCCTTTTGGACAGCTTCCGTGACAGTCATGGCAACACCAGTGGATCTAATGAGGACTTGTCCAGAAGCCCAATCGATATTGAGGTCAGACTCACTGATTCTGGGCACAGTCGGTTTGTTCTCCGCGCCAGCTAGAGGGGACATGTGTGTTTGGGAAGCGGAGATAGAGTCTGGCCTAGGCAGTACCACCACCTCAGGCTGCTGCACAGAGATGCGCACTGATGATTTTGGTGGTGATGATGGAGCGGGTGCATGAGAGAAGGGGGAAGCAGACTCTACAGCATCACTGCCAACTACGCCACTTACCGAAGTGGAGCTGCGGAAGGACCTGGTCTCAGAGACTTCCCGTTCCTCTGTCGTCTTGGACACCTCGTGGAACTTGGACTCTACTCTTGCATCTTCCCAAACGTCGCTGGGCCTTTTCATCATGGGTGCCATGGGTTCTTCCACCGTCATTTCCTGAACTGTTCTGGTGAAGGAGTCTCTGGGCTTGGCAGGACGGATGTTGTCACCTGGACCAGCATACACAATGGTTGTAAGAGGTTTAGTCTCTGAGGTTTCCGATGAGGATTCCATTGTCACAGTCCTTGAAGTTTCCCTGAAACTGGTTTCACCATTGAATGTTCCATCAACTATTTCAGAAGGTCGGCTTGATCTCTCTGAGGTTCTTTTCCTCACTGCATCAACCACCATTTTCCCTGCAAGTATTGGAGCACCGACAACCGCGAGGAGGCCCATTTTTAAAGCTTCTTCTGCAGACATTTTACTGCCGTCAGTTCTGTCCACAACTTGGCCCGATCTGTCTATCAAGCCGCGTCTAACTGCCTCCTGGTACTGAACATGTTCACCTGTCCTCGTATCCATCACACTGACAGTATCGGTATCCAGCTTGCCTTGGGAGATGGCTCTGTCCAATGGAATGTGTAATCCAGATTTGGTATCCAGCACTTTACCAGAGTAGTCGTCAAAAACATTTTCCACCAGTCCTTTCTCGATGGCAATAGGGAGTGGTAGTTTCTTGTTCGCTGATCTGTCCCACACTAAACACAATGTTCCATCAATAAGACCTTGTTGCATGGCACGTTTTAATGGCACCCTCTCTCCAGTCTGAGTGTTCTTAACTGTCACTAATGTCCCTTCAATGAGTTGCTTGTTTAAGCCATCTCTCAAAGTAATCGGTCGTCCTAGCGAGGGTTCAAAGATCTTCCCAGTCTTGTTATTGAACAATCCAGTTCTCACTGCATCAATCAGATTGAGCTGTTTACCTACGACATGTTCTGCTACCTGTATTCCTTCATGAGTAGCATTAACAGAATCGACCTTACAGGACACAGGATTCACAATACCCCTGGTCAGGCACTCACTGAGGCTCAGCGTTCTCCCTGATGAGATGTCCGATATTGCAGCCTGATCTTGATCAAGAAGTCCACAACTAACAGCATCAGTTAGAGTCATGCTGACTCCAGTCCGTGGATCTTTGACTCTGCCTCGGTCTGTGTCTACTAGGCCTAACTTCACTGCTGCCTCGTATGAGAGTCCTAGAGGCTTTGTCACAGTGTCTTGGGTGAACACTTCTCCGGGTGTTCTGGGAGTGAGAGGAAACTCTGTGGATCTATTCAGTGGACTTTGGCTCTCAATTTCTGTGGAGTAGTGGAGAACATCTGTAGCCAATGTGGAGTCGGGCTCTTCCACCATGGTCTTCTCTAGTTCAATGTCCACAACTGACCACGGACTGTTCTTATTTTCTGGATGCCTCCTCAGAATGATTTGTGGAATATCTTCTTCATCCATCGACTTTTCTAGGTCAGCAGCAGTTGTATGTTTGGATGGATTTAGGAATCCCTGGTTCATTGCATCCTCTAAGGAAATTTCTTCTCCAGATCTGGTGTCAATGAATGTTCCCTTCTCGACATTGATGAGACCTTCTTTCACCGCTCTGGCTACAGAGATCTGCTTGCCTGTTCTAGGGTCAACTGCAGACGTGATTTGATGGGAGGCTGTGAAGGCTGGTTTCTCTGCAGTGACAGAACATCTCATGATGGCTTCCCCTTGGACTTTGCCAGTGACTTCTCCATGGATCAGGCCTTTCTCCATAGCAGCAGTGATCGCCATAGTCTCTTTGGTTACAGGATTGCGATAGATGCCTTCATTGATGATCAAGATATCGTTCAGAACAGCATCGTCGTATGAAATCATTTCCATTGTTCTAGGATCAACGACACTGCCAATGCTCAGAGTCATGGTTTCAGTCTTCATGTCTTCCATCAAGTTGGCTTCAAATGATTCCTGATCATCAGCGATGTGGATGCTCGTGATCTCGGCTTTTTCAATTTCATCTTCATCTTCAGCTTGATCTGCCATTACAAAGCCCTTCTCAATAGCTTCATTGATGGCCATGGACTCGCCAGTCAGTATGTTGTGGTAGATACCTTTACTGTGATCTAAGATGCCTTCTTCTATTGCCTTGGTAACTGTTAGCAGTCTTCCAGTTCTTGGATCAATGACCGCAGTCACAGCTAGAGTCGTCAGTTTGGTAGTCGTCATCTTGTTGACATCTCCAGCAGCATTAGATGAAACTGAGGTCAGTTCTGCAATGATCAGATTCTTTTCTATTGCTTCATGTATTGACATTTTCTCCTTGGTGAATGGATTCATGTAGAGTCCTTCTGATTCATCAATAAATCCTTCAGCCACAGCATCAGCAACAGACATGAGCTTGCCTGTGAGAGGATGTTTCACACTCTTCAGATTGAAGGTCTTCGTTTCCCTCAGCAGCGATCCAGGAATAGAAACAATGGTGCTGATATCTTCAGCGATCACGAAGCCTTTCTGGATGGCCTCGCTGATTGGCATTGCCTGTTCTCGGCCAAATTTGTCCAGTCCGTGATAGATGCCGTTTTCTTGGTCAAGGATGCCGTTCTTCATGGCCTGACTGACGGACATTCTTTCTCCAGTCTTTGGGTGGATGATGCCGGTGATGGAGAAGGCTCTGGTTTCTTTGATCGGGTCGCCGTTCTGGACGCTGGGATCCACCATCTGGTCTGCAATGATGTAGCCCTTTTCAACCGCGATGTTCAGGGGCATTTTTGTTTGAGAGGCTGAATCACAGTAAAGTCCTTTCTCGAGATCGATCAAGCCTCTCGTCATGGCTTCGCTCACACTGATGGCGTTGCCTGTTCTAGGGTCAATCACAGACTTGAGCGTGAGCTGGCGTGTTTCATTGATCACAGTCTGGGTGATGGAGGGTTGGGAAGTGGTAGTGGTTGTAAAGGAGTACTGAGCACCAGATTTTGTTATGAACGACTCTACGGTAGTGGATTTGGCAGTTTCATATTTAGCACCATTGACAGCATCGACCGTGTCGAAGCTCTGCGTTAGCGATCCTTCCCGACCAGACGGCCACTGGGCACTGAGTCTAAGGTACCCTCTCTGGATGGCTTCGTCTACGGCCATCTTCTCACCTGTTTGTTGGTGTGTGTACATGGATGTCCTAGAATCCAGCAGGCCTCTGCTTGTGGCTTCCATGACCGTGATGGACTTGGTCGTGGCCTCCGCGTGCGAAGGTTGGATCTGAGTCAGGATGGTGGTGGATGTGACTACAGGACTAATAAGACTCAACACATCCATGGCTTCGTCTGAGGTGAACACACCTTGCGTTGCAGCTTGCTGGCATGTCAGTAGTTTGCCTGACTTGGGATCTTTCACAGAACCATCCGCGGCCGAGATGTATCCCTGCTGTATTGCCTGAAGCACGGACATCGGCTTTCCAGTTCTGTCTTTAAGACTGGAGTGTTGGCTCAGCTTGTTAGCCATGGACTGATCGATAATCCCACGTGCCACGGCTTGCTGTGGAGTGAGCTCTTGCCCTGTCCTCTTGTCAATGAACGTACCCCTAGGCGTAAGTAATCCCTGTTTTATTGCCTCTGACAGCACGACACCTTGCTTGATGGAGGTATCCATTATCAAGGAATCAGAAAACAAAACATTTTCACTAACAAGTTTGAGATCTCCTTGTCCAACAGCCGTGATTATCGACCTGGGAGACTGTCTTCCACCAGGAACAAACTGACCTTGTCTGTTGATCAATCCTCTCCTCAATGCATCCTGCAGAGACAACACATCACCACTTTGAGGATCAACCAGACACTTGCTGCTGCTGTCTATCAAACCTGTCCTCAAGGCTTCATCAAAGGACACAACATGTCCTGTGGACGCATTGATTACCGATCCATTTTCAAGCAAGCACCCGTTTGCTACCACATCCGAGAAGGAAGAGGGACCTTTAACCAGCCCTCTTCTGTGTGCATCGTCCAAAGGAAGTCTCTGGTTCATGTTGGGGTGGACGTATGTCCCGGACACGGGGTCTACAACACCTGAACTCACTGCCTCAGTCAGCGTGATGAATTCTCCAGTCAGTGGACTCTGAATCTCACACACTTTGGAGTTAATTATTCCTCTTTCAACAGCATTGATCAGAGTCAGTTCTTCCCCTGTGGAAGGGTCACGAATCTTTCCGGTCGCTCTGTCGAACAGACCCTTGTCTATTGCTTGTGTCAGACTCACAGATGCATCAGCTTTCCTCAGGTCGGAGTTGGCAACCACGGCTTGTGTGTGAGTGATTGCCGTAAGGCTGACAGATTCACCTTGCAAGGTGTTAGCACAGGACTCCGATATCAGATGCCTGGACACAGCCACAGACACAGGCATCTGGGTGCCGAAAGCTGGATCTTTCACAGTGTTGGTGACAGGGTCGTACAAGTCTTTACTCATTGCTTCCATCAGAGTTAGACTCCTCCCTGTCATGTCTTTAATCCCTGAATTGGAATTGAGTTGTTTGACAAGACTCTCGTCGATGAAGCCTTGCTTGGCCGCATGACTGAGTGGCAGTTTCTTCTTTGATTTTGGCTCGCAGTATGTTTGCGTCTTTGGATCTATGAGCCCGGATTGGATCGCTTCGACCAGGTTGATTCTCTGCCCGGTCACCGGGTTCAGTATGGCTGAAACGTGCAGCAGGGTACCGCGGGTGGAAACTTCAGCCGGCTTGACGGTTATCAAAGTCTGCATCGGCCCTGGCCTGGAACTGGAACTGGAACTGGTCATCACTGCAACCTTCTGCGAAAGACGTCTCTGGTGGTCAGGACTCTGTCCCATGCTCAGGCTCATGCTCTCGAGATTCGTTCCACTTCGATACGATTCGATTTCCTGCACCGTGTGAACTTTCTGGACTCTCAAGGTCCGCTCTTCCCTCTCTACTTGTGAAGAAGTGGAAGTACGAGGCTGGAAAGATGCTTCACTGACTTGGGTCCTGTGGCCGCCAAAGTAAGTCGTGGGCAAGTTTCCGTACCCTTCAAACTCATTCAGCTGTTGGAAGAACTCCTCCATGTCTTCATCGAACAGCATTGAAGACCTTTTGGCCAGCTCGGCGCGGAATGTACGAAGTAGCGGAATTTCGTCGTCTATGACCATTTGGAACTGAAATGGACAAGTATGAAATACTGAGGACTTGAACTGGATGACAACGTATGGGTTTGATGGAGCTCTGTCTATGTAAAATTGATAGCAGTAAATAAAGATGGACACCAATTAACTTCTTGCCCTGTTGTTGTTTACTAAGCCATTACCATTACTGTTAACTGTGTGGATGTGTCTGATTTGACATAATCGAAGACAGATGGGGAACAGAATAGCAAAATAAACTACAAGAACTATTCTTATGATATAACAGCCACCAAAGACATATTAATGATTGACAAAAATATGTTCTCTTCGCAAGTCATTATTAAAACTTCAACAAAGAATATGGGCAAGATTTACTAATTATTTTGTCTCATTTTAGATAAACAGAGCACCATCATATATGTATACCATAACATAACAAAGTAATAATTACATAACATCTATATGCATCAATATGTGTCATGCAGTGATAGATAATTAAAGAAATGTGTACTATTATGTTGCTCTTCTTGTCTTTAAGATATTCAGTTAAAAATAAATGTGATTACATAATGTGATATTTGTTATTAATTGCAGTCCGTGACTGATAACATAAACACGATAAGATAACAATGAGTCATTATCAGTCTCTCTTAATCCCATAGTAATTTAAGC
>JAUTCA010129968.1:1540-12947 GCA_032362005.1 Nodopelta heminoda | reverse complement strand
TTGACCATAGGTGTGTAAAATCTCAGATATTGAAATGACATTGACACCAGACAGGTGTGGAGATTCTCAGATATTGACCATAGACAGGTGTGTAAAATCTCAGATATTGAAATGACATTGACACCAGACAGGTGTGGAGATTCTCAGATATTGACCGTAGACAGGTGTGTAAAATCTCAGATATTGAAATGACATTGACACCAGACAGGTGTGGAGATTCTCAGATATTGACCGTAGACAGGTGTGTAAAATCTCAGATATTGAAATGACATTGACACCAGACAGGTGTGGAGATTCTCAGATATTGACCGTAGACAGGTGTGTAAAATCTCAGATATTGAAATGACATTGACATCAGATAGGTGTGGAGATTTTCAGATATAGACATGACATTGACACCTACCCTAGACAGGTGTGGATATTCTCATATTTTGACATGACATTGACACCTACACATGACATTGACCCCTACCCCATACAGGTGTGAAGATTTTCAGATATTGACATATTGATACCTACACCATACAGGTGTTTAACTTCTCAGATATTGACATGACATTAACACCTACCCAAGACAGGTGTGGAAATTCTCAGATATTTAACATAGACAAGTGGGTAAATTATCAGATATTGACATTACATTAACACGTACCCCAGACAGGTGTGTAAATTCTCCGAACACGAGCAGGGTGGGGGAGGACGTCGGAAATCCATCAAGGCAAACACATCCATGACACTCGTCAATTTCTGCCAGTCAGAAATGCACCTCCGGTACTCCAACTTTGACACAACCATAATAACTTGCTCTGACTCCGAGTGGCGGTATCACGGACGATTGACAGAATCACATGGCACAACATTAGCCTGACTGATGGACCAGCTCTCACACAGATACACACAGATACACACAGATAGATGTTTATCTATATCCACAGTGGCGGAATCCTGCACACACGCGACCGGCAGACAGTGCACTGCGGCAGTAGGCTACATCGTGGAATCACGGCCAACACACAGGCAGTGTAACCTCCTCTTAGCTTCACGGGACTCGCTCAGCTCCCAACACACCCGCTCATCTCAACACGCGTCTCCACGTGAGTGTCTCCATGTGTGTGTCTCCACGTGTGTGTGTGTCTCCACGTACGTGTGTGTGTGTGTGTGTGTGTGTGTGTGTGTCTCCACGTGTGTGTATGTGTTGTGTATATCAATCTCCTAATGACCACAGTCTCATTTCACATTCCCCAGGTTTCCAATCAGCGCATTTTCCGTTCATGCCACAATAGGCCAATTACGTTCTCCCCTCATACCACGGATGAAATATTGTATTATTAAGGTTTATTGGACTAATCATATAAACAGGTCAAATCGTGGCCTCGGGTGAGCAGGGCAATACTACCAGGCAGTGGGGGTACTGATGGTAATTGCCTCGTTAGGATACGAGGACGGATTCTGACTTCATTCCAGAAGTTGCACAACGTCCCGGAGTTTCTTCAGTTTCGCGGGAAAGCCCTCTGCAGTGACAGATACCGTCTTCAGGGACGCTAATTATTGACCGAGTCTTGTATAATGCAGCCGCCGAGATGATCGTTTGAAGCAGTTTGCCGTACACATATTCTCTTCCATCGGTAATCGGTGTTTCCATTATCCGCCTTGTCATACATAAATGTAATTATTTTTCATTGCTATCACTTGAACTCATTTTTATTGCGTTACGCTTCCGCGAGTTCAACCAGTGGCTGTTGAGGACATCGTAGTATGAACGGCATCAAGACAGGGTCCCGTTTAACTCAAGTATTGATTTGTTGTGAACCACACATGTTTCGTCGGAATCTAATCACAAAAATACACATTCATCTCCGCGATCAAAAGTCATTCTAAAGCGGTCCCTTTCTGAATAGGAGAAATTGGTCCTCACAAGAAACTACTATCTAAATGTTAAAGACTTTAAAGGTCAATCACCACAAATGAACTAAGATAATTGCCGTTCTCAAAGTAACGGTCATCTCACTTTCACACAATAGTCATGAAAATCACTTTGAAGTTAATTCTGAACATTGAAAATTTGGCATTAGTACTACATCCACACAGACAAAATCTTTGTATTTTAAATCTTGTTTCCACTCGCTATCACTTCATTTAATATTCCGCATTTTTTACGTGTCATTCAATAGTTATATGTTCGTGACGTCATGTTGACAATGTCAGTGACTGCATTAACTTTGTTATTTAACAACCGGAAAGTAGATGGCACGATGAATACGAGAATTACGACGCGGAGCTGGTGGACACAAAGAGTGTATGTCACATGTCTGACATCTCACCGTATCCCATGACGACGGATCATCAACTAACACAGATTAAAGACTCGACCGGAAAGAGATGCGTACATTACATCCATATGCCATTGATATCATCACGGCCGTGTCACATATCTCGTCAAAGCATCAAAGGTCCATGGTCCGACACGCATGTCCGTCGTTCACGAGTAGTCTTCATGAGCAATTCTTCATGCGAGTGGCATCCCATGCCAGTGGCGCCATCTACACCAGGTGCATCAATCAGCTCCGTCCCTGGGACATGTAAAGAGTCCGATATCGACGACCCATCATTCTCTTCTCACCGGACCAGTTTTATCCCCACACTTCACAGTGTGATGTACCGCAGTGACTGACGTCCCACGCTGAATTACTGCCTCTTCAAACACGGCGCGAAGAAACTTCCTTATTGGCTCGTCCCGAGAAAAGGCCAGTCTATAAAAGGGGCTATCCAAATTTTCCTTTTTTCCTTTTATAGCTTTGCGGTTTATAGGTTGCTAGGGAAAAAAAACATTAAAGTCCAGCAAGATGTCTGGGAATAAAGTGGCAATTTTCCTTTGACAGAACATTTAGAGCCGAAACTGGCGGCTTAAGGACAAACTGGTATTCCAATTGATTCACTCGACATACAGAAATTAAGGCTCTAAAAAGTATTACCTGACTTGTTAGCAACACGAGAGCTCAGCCCTTAAACAATGCATGTATTCATAAGAAGCTCGAAAATCATATGGAGGCACGCAAACTCAGAATGTTAATGATGGTTCTCGGAGACGAGGCTTGTAATAAGCTCCGATGTGTCTCCTCAGACTTGGTGGCATTCCGATGCAGAAAGAATTAAACAAACCTTCAACACGCAACAACATTTCATCATCGCGTTAAATTGTGAAAGTTTGATGTTGGTTACAATCTGGCGGCTACTTCTGGTTCAGCACCATCTCACCTGTGCCGTTACCATAGGAACAGCTGGCATTAACCCAGGTACGAGCCTGGTATATAACATGGATAAAGACATTTCTATTCATGAAAGAGATCCTGCCGACAAATTACCTTAGATGTGAGAATTGTGTTAAGCCAATCTGGATGGAAAGATACATGTGTCATGAATATCTAAGAGGATGTAGTCACGTGTCATGTTAAACTAAAGAGGATGTAGTCACGTGTCATGTTAAACTAAAGAGGATGTATCCTGAGGAATTAAATATATGGAACTCATCATGTGTCATGACAACCAAACACAAAATAAAGAATTTGTATGAAATTAAGTATGTTACCTATTAATCTAAAAACATCCTATGAAAATGTTCTCAAAACTAAAAGGAGTCTCAAAAATAAAACCAGTCAAAGTTTTCAGAACCAAAACCTTGCCAGACTAAAGGGTTAAGGTGTAGTGGCCTACTGAAGACATCTAGGGTTAACTCCAGCGCCAATACCTGTCATATCAAATGAAAATCCAGGAATCCGACTCTATTTTCAGAAATAATATTTATACAGATATTACAATGCCATGCACTAAGACCAGTGAAATGAATTGGTAAAACTATATTGGAAGTCTTTAATCATATTAATATGACATAACAGAATCTCCGCGTTAGCTTGAAGACTGGTGATGATCCGCGGATGAGGCGAAGTTGGATGGGACTAACTCTATGAGTGCGCTACCTCCATGCTGTCATTGCGTGTATCATGAACTACAATAACGGAGCCCAGTCGATAATTAGGGGACATAAAATCCATGGTCTTGGTATGTCTTCCACCGTCTCTATTTCCAATTCAAATAGTCCATAAAATCAATCCCACTTCAGTGGGCGACGCCTGCTGATCTCGAGGTATCACTGATTTCAATATTTACTGTCGAGGTCAATATCAGAGAAAACGGCCAAGGTATGCTGGGGTGGACATTTTCTTTGACAGCCATAATTGAAAACTTTGAATGAATGTTATATAATTGGACAGGAGTCAATTATTTTATGTCATATTTTGTTCTCTCCTCTCACTCTAGAATCAGGACACACTTCAGAATAATGTCCAAGGAAAAAGATTGCTCGCGAGTAGTCATGGTGAGAAAAACACATTATTAGCGAGAACTTCAGATCACTCTAAAACTATCAAAGAACCGGAGAGACCACAGAAGTGGACAGTCTTGTCACAGCAGATCAACTCGGTACAGTGTTTAATGAGCGTGAAGTTTGTTATAGTCCGTGAATACATTTACTGCCAATTTAGCCATACCAGATACATATTAGTTTTTCTTTCTTTCTTTTTTCTGTTGTTCTTCTTGTGTGTTTGGTTCCAGATTATTTAACTTGTCAGCTTAAGCTGGAGGCAACTGAAGATGCCCTAAAGAGCTGTGCCTGTGCTTAATCCAGCAGGGAAAGGGTTATAGTGATCCGAGAAACTGCAAGCACGTACTGATACTGAATCAAAATAGTTTGATTTACATTATTTTATATAATGAAGAAGAATAAAATCGGAAATATATATTCATCATTACACTATATATCTTAGAAGTTAAGAGTGAAGATACAAATATTAACTTGCAGATGAAGGATTCATTTGACATGTCAAAGAAAAGTTAACATGAACTAAAAAGTACACGTTGAACTTTAACCATGTTAAAGTCTGTGGGAGCCATTGGTTCAGACAAAACAGACTCTTGGGTGTCTGGCAATAAACGGAATTAAGGAAAATGTCAAGTCAGTAAATAAGGTTATAAACAAGCCTGCAATCAACCTGGCTTTACTGTTGGTGCAACTGCACCTAAATCGGCTTCAAAGTAATTTCTTAACCCCCTCCATGCTGGAGGCAACCGGAGATGCCCTAAACGGCAATGCCTGTACCTAATCTAGCAGGGAGGGTATCAATAGAGAAATAACCTTTACTTGTATCACAAACAAATCCCCCAGAAAAATAAATTACAGAAAATATTAACCTTTTGCTATGGTATGTGAATTACCCAAACTGTTAGTTAAAAGTGACACATTGTCACATACATCAATAGATAAAACAATAATATAGATGTTGAGGTCTTTGTATGAGAAGTGTATTCAGTAACGTAGAACCTATACAATTCATATTGTCAGTAAATGGAACGTCATCAACGTGGAAAAGGTCCGATCCACACCCTCTTGCGCCACCACCTGTCCGGCTTCTAAACCAATCAGAATAACCTTTACAAACTTCCAACATTCATCAGTTTTTAGCAAATTGATAGGAAACCCTCGAAGAGTGGGAGTCGATCTTCTTTACCTTCATTCTGCAACGGAAAAAATATTCAAATCCAAATTTGCCTTCAGGCAACGAAAGTTTTAAGCAACGAAGTAGATTGAACCGTATGCATGTAAAGATGGAGTGAACTGAGGGAACACATAAGCAGGGTTCGCTTTCCAATCAAACTTGTAATGAATTTGGCCTCCAGGCTAATGAAAATTAATGAAAAGCTACAAAGTTTTTTTTACTCGAGTAAGTGGTCACAATCCTGCAGAATTTCTGACTGCACTCTTCTATTTTCGAACAGCAATTTACATCGCGTAGGGCCAAATGTTATTTCAGATAATGTTCGTCCAATGCAAAAAATAACCCCCAAAAGACATTTATCCTCATCAGAAACTCCATTGCAGTAGGACACATGGGGCGATCAACATCACAGAAACAGTTGGTGAAAAATGAGCAGCAATTTCTTTCTCAATTACCATGATCAAATTGTTTTTTCTTTCTGTGGAAAACCACAACGTTGGATACAAATAAATCACCTTACTTGACTCGAACCATTTGTCGAAACCGAGGAGAGGATATACACAACAGGTTTCTGCCCCCGCAAAACACCTGCACCCCCACCCCCACCCCCACCCCCACCCAGTCTCGTCCTCAGACACCAAATGTGCCCTCTCGACGAAGAATTGAGAAGAGTTAATATATATAATTGGATTCATGGTAACCAGAATAATTGACAGAACTGTCAGTCTAGGAAATAAGTAATAAAGTTGACCCAATGTTCAAAAATATCTACAATGGTTCCGATCTCAACGAGACATGAAGGCCATGGGTTGAGACACCGATACACCAATGAGAGGATACTTTATATTAGCCGATCCACAGATGTTTCTTGCTTCAGGTATTATTAATAGATCACGCCAGTAAGGCATGAACAACAATGACCAATGATAGCCATCATGGATTCAGTCAATATACAATGCCTTGCAATGAGTATCTCCATTTGTTGACCTTCGTAACCTAACATGGATGATAACCCATCCTCGACTTCATCCAGTTTTCTCCTCATTAACTACATATTAATGCCGCCAGACAACCACAGCAGAAATAAAATTCCTAAAAATTAATTTGTAATTTAAATCAATATTTCCCAATATTTCAACTCGTTTTGCAGGCAGCGACAACTTCAACGCCAGTTGATGCAGAGGAACTGTAATTCTTTTGCTACCTGTGGGTACCAATGAAGTCAGAACCCAATCAGAACCAGCTTTATTCAAGGTCCACGTCCCACCAACAACCATATTACTCTGATGAATCTAGCATAAGCTGGAAGGCCCACTAAACTCTTCTTCACCCTCACATGCTCGGACAGTTTTGCAAAACTGACATGCACAATATGGTTGGCAATTTCTGATGCATTTACTTCATAAATCTGTCCAAACATGGCTCCCCTGACAACTGCTCATTAAACTCACGCCATGAGTTGCATATGAAATGTCCGGCTCCGATATTCTTCCCCAGGGAGGATCAGTGCATTGCAGGCAGCGTCACCCCCCGTGAGGATCCTTGATAGAAAATATTCATAATTCTCTCATCAGCATTAGCGGGAAGGTTATCCATTGTTTGTGCAGTCGCCACTAATTCGGAATAATGGTAATTTGTTGGAAGGGGAACCTCATCTGATGGTAATGTTTGGGTCGTGCTCTTACATCAATAGGCCAAGTGGTATTTGAGATTCAGTATATAATAACTAGCCCACACTGGCCCTGTGCGAGGAGTTGATGCAAATGAAACTGTACAGATTCAATAGAGATAGAACTCTTCAGGGAGCCAGAACAGATTGATAGAAATGAGCATGCTTTACGCGGCACTACACATGGGTATGCTCAAAATACAAGGTCACGGTCAAATTGAACACCATTGCTCAAAGTTGTCTTCTGCAAATCCCAAATGCATTCAATTTTATTTTTCATTACTGAATGCAAATGGCCGCTACATAAGGAAAGGTACAAGTAATGCAGATATTCACTAGTAACAAAGCTGAAAAGGAAAATGATATAAATTTGTTCTACCCACGTCACAATATTTTAAAATAACAATTTAAGCAAGACTCCTAAAAAGGCTAAATTCCGTCTCCAAATATAATGAAATTGTATCAGCCTAAAAGAGATTATCAATCTTTTAAACAAATATAACTCAGTGTATAGATTATATTAATATTCAACAGTGACTGAGTGTTCATTACATTCCGTGTGTATGAACACTAAATCGTCAGTGGTAATGTTCGGAATATAATATATTTACTTCTGACGTGAGCATATTACTGCTTGACATCATGAAGATCTTAATTTCATTCTTAGCGTTTAATCAGATTTTAATAAAATAAGAACCCACATCAACATTAGTACCACATTAGGCAAATGTCACATACCTACATTGTCATGGAAACAAACATGATTATAATATAAGCAGTGCTTTTTCAACTTGAAAACAATATTAAAGAAATTCACAATTGAAACTAAATTTAAAGAGTTTACAGAATATCTAATCAATGGAAGGTAATCACCTATATTATCTCAGCAATAATGTAGGAATTATTTATGGTACGGTTAGAACCCAGAATGGGTGGGTGGTAGCGAAATGGTAGAATGGTAAACTTCGGAGCCAAAGGTTCCGGGTTCAAATCCCATGTTTTTAAAGTGCTAACTCACTTGGAATATCACATGCTGCAGATATAACATGGATAACCAAATCGGACACAGTATACTGATTTTGAGCCGACCAGTCGTTGCTTTACCCCTTTAACCCTCTACCTGCTGAAGGCAACCATTGATGCCCTAATGAGCGGTGCTCTTGCCTAATCCAGCAGGGAGATGGTTAATATTGAGCGCCAATAGCAGGGGAACAACAAGTACCACCTTTTAGCATCTTTATCCTGATGAAGTGAAGCATTATTCAACATCCCATGTCATGGCTGCATGATTCTGACAATCACTGACAATCACTGACAATCACTGACAACCACTCGGCGGACATCGGCCAGATAGTGGCAGTCAGAAAGGTGTCCAGACCATACCACTTCTCACTGGGGTTTTCATAAAGAATATGACCAAAGAGGTTCTGCCAGGAAATTAAAGTGGGTTGGTTTAATCACTGTTGATATTTAATCATTGACGATGTCCCGATACTTCCTGGCGCAGGATTTCTCCAGCGCCAAGGCAATAAAACTTACTGTAAATCACGAAATTAATGCGTCACTAATTTAATGCGACCTGTAGATTTTAGACGTAAATGTGACACCAATAAAATGCGAATGGTCATGTCTCCATTCATGTTTGTTCATCAGTTTTACCTTTAATGCGCAGCAATTAAATGCGACAATATGGTGGTCGCATTTTTAGCATTAATATTCTGCTCGCATTAATTTCATGATTTACAGTAGTTTGATTTGTAGACTGAGTCCAGCTGAATACCTACTAAAACATTAAAGTACAGCACTGTCTATGAAGTGAAATCATCGTCAATAATGTAAGGATAATGTATTATGTATACACTAATTAGCACCTGCTGTTTCAGTGATAACACCAAGAAGTCTACTTCCTGCTTCCAGCAAGAATGAAAAACAAGTTGTAGATTCTAGAAATGGTTTCCATTATATTACTTTATATTAGTTTCTAGAAATGGTTTCCATTATATTACTTTTATAACGACTCACATACTATGTGGTGGGTATGGCAAATATAGCATGATTTTATACATATCCATTTTTATTATTGGTCATATGCAATATATAGCGCAATTTGCAAGAATCTGCACTTTCAAGCATGAAATGCCACGAAAACCCATCAAAATATATTCCATTACCGGCCGATGGCAAACTATCCATTATTTAACAAATGGTGTCTATTCATGGGCATTCCCCTCTATGTTAGTCATGTGGTTAGAAGAGTGCACTGTGATTGGTCCTTGGTCAGATGGTTGAGAGATGGACACACACTCTAGCTGGTAACCAGTTCACCTGCTGACTGCCAGGAAAATGAACTGATTTGCTGATAACAGAAGGAAATAAGTCACTGTAATTAGTGTAGGATCATTAGCATTATACAATATGAATTTGGTAGTTGAGTCACTTTAAATTAACGTAATGGTATAGTAATGATGTTGGGTACAATTAACCATGTATCAATGGCCAAGAATTATAATAGTGCATTACCAGTTCACAGCATTATATCATAATCTCTTCTACACATTTATTATTTCAAGACAGGCATTTACTATTGGTAATCATTTTGCATTAAACCTTCTAACAGGTTGTAACCAGAATTCAATATGGTTTTCCAATGACATCTCAGAATTTTATTGAAATAATAAATTCAGCAACTGGTTCAGAATTCCTTCGGAAAATGCCCCAACTCTTAGACAAGCACTGTTTTGAAAACGAAACCAGGTCAGTTGGATCAATGTGAAATGCTTTGTTCAACTTTATGCAATAATTGTATCAATAACGCCACCGTGGGCGCCGAGTGGCAGTGGATGGCTACTAGATAAACACGCGTCTCAACTCCACGTAAACTTCCAATAATTCTTTCAGTAAGCACGCCGTTAGGAGGGACGACACTCGCTGCGTCAAATCACTTTATTTCTACCAAACGAAGTCGGCTAGTCCTGGCTGAATCTCTATCCAATATCCGTTAACAGGAACTTGCACTGCCTTTATCTCTACATTTTAGTTCAGTGCTTTATTTAAACAAATGCCGCTTTCTTGACTCCACCTTTTTTACAGAAAGAAAAAGAAATTTAAATTGAAAGAAAATTGTATTAGAAAGGACCGATTTCTCAACATGCAAAACACCAGCTGACAAACTTCAGAGAAAAAACAGTGGGGTATAAATTTTAATCTGATTCTGAAGTTTTCAATTGAATTACATAGAGCTTTGTAGTTGAGCTGCTCTGCACCACAGATAGTGATGAATTGGTACATATTTCTCGACACCTTGTACACTGGGGGGGAGGGGGGGGTGTTTGCAGGAATACTGTAATACTGTGCTGGATATCTCTGGTAACCTAATGGCCTAACACAATATATGGAGCAGGATGGGAAAAGACAATTGAAAGGCAAGGACTGAATAAAAGACACAAACTTTCCTTAGAAAACAGAAATTACATGTAGCTAGTAGGTAGAAGTGGAGAAAAAAAAGACATTGTGGGTGAACCATTTGTTGATCTATAAGATGCGCTGACTGTACCGTGGCAATGCAGTTATCATCCTTGGTCCATCAGTTTCAGCTGGTGCTTGCAGGTTTACTGCAACATTCAGCATTACGGATATTGCAGGTTTTCTCCTGCCAAACACTGACAAGCTCTGATATGTGAAAAAATCTTCAAAGATACTCTAAACCCCAACTTTAAAAATATACTGATAAAAGTATAAATGACATCTTAATTGAAAATATATAAAGCCATTTGAAAGCCTGTATTTCTGCAATAATGCAGAAAGTATTTGAAATGGAAAATGCAATGTAATGAAAAGGTCATCAAGCTTCAAAGAAAAGCTCCACATAGTTTAACAGACAATGCATTCACGCATTTCATGTCCAAACTGTATTTCCATTGATGCAGAAAGTTCCATTGAAGCAGAAAACACATTGGATCTATGAAGTTCTGAATAGCAAAAGGCCAATCTAGCCATTAGTACTAAAAGTAATTAGAAATACCCTTCAGAAAAAAATAATTACCAAATGAAAAAAAATATTACATAGCATCACTTCTACAATCCATTATTTGGTAATGCCAGAATCTACACTGAACAGAACAACTATTAATTACATAGCATCACTTCTACAACCTATTGTTTGGTAATGCCAGAATCTATACTGAACAGA
>JAUTCA010125526.1:0-15009 GCA_032362005.1 Nodopelta heminoda | reverse complement strand
CACTCAAATACGATTTGCAGTTTCTATTTTATGTCGATTCAAAATGGGTGTTATACTTTCTTTTGCTCGCTAGTTTATGTTGACCCGTTAAAGACTTCATCAATATCGTGTAAATGTATATGTTTAAAAATACATAAAATGTAATATATTATACATTTTGTTTATGTTTTATTTAATTCTTTACACAAATAACACGATATTCTTTAAATAAGTCCACATACCAGATCGTATATTTTAGCAATAACGTGATGAGATTAGATTTTTATAAATGAAGACGTTAAAACGTAGCTGCGTGTAATCCTTTCCCTTCGACGATATTTTTTCGCCATTTGAACTTTTGTAAGAGTTGTTCCATTGTCATGAACTGCTTCATAAAAAGAAATATTGAGAAAAAAAACATAGCTCATTAATGACCAGATTAAACGACATGAGGGCTAAGCGAGCAATGCGACCTCTACAAAATCCATACCGCATTACTGCCCTATATAGTCTCAGAAACAAGGAATCTCTAGCAGTTTTATAACATAATTGAACCCTAAAACCAGTGCCGTGTCTTTCCAATGAAGAAATTACATGTAACCACGAGCAGTAGAGGTAATATAATGTAATTGTTATTTTTTTAACGGAAGACAACGACTACGTAGATTTGTGAGGCTACGTCTAACAGGTACGCTATTCTGACCGCACCAAGTCTGCATGTCTATTGACAACGACGGATAGTACTTTGTAACGGTATACAGACTTAATGAAGCCAATAATTAATAACATCCTTAAAATGTTAATTATACATGCTGTGAACACGGACCTGGTAATGACAGACCGGAGTATTATGACGGCCAGGCAGTAAACGGCAGTAATTGTAGAAATTGATGGGTGCAAGAATATTTCCTTGGCGCACACCAACCATGAGATTCCAAGAACAATAGGCAATGACTACAAATGCGGTGATTAACTGCGACTGGTCGATATCCGGATGTCGTTTCATGGTGAGGTCAAAATCGTAGTTCATATCGTAGATGATGTATGTGTGGGTAGCATTAATACAATTATCTCCAAGTTTTCAACTATAATGTGTCTACAGATCGAGTGTTAAAAACCCAGTAGTTTATTGATTTCAAATGCGAGAAAGGATAGCTTTCACGGAAATATACTAAATGTTTTAATACATCGATCGCGCGTGCTACAACATCAGCAATAATTCCTCATTAGAGTCAACCATTGGACCTAATAGCTCCATTAATATCATGGTGTCTGTCATTTCAGCGCTTCATTAAAATCGTAATTATCTTTCTAGTGTTTCAGCGAAACTGTGGTACAAGGAATGGAGACGATACCGTACACTGGTCACTGTACGTGTATATTATACATGTACTTGTTTTATGGGCAGTAGAAATGCTATGACTCATGGACACTATGATTAACTTACCTACATACAGTCAGCTTCTCAATCATCACCCTCTTATAAATAGATGGTGTCATATTTCAGACCGTATAACGAAAGCTACAATATTAATACAAGATGGTTAATATAATAGCCGCTGTTATCTTTGAGATTCAATATAATATCTATACAGGGCAGATACCTATAGTTTCTTTGGAAGTTAATCTATAATCAGATGTTCTAATTTTGATTTCCATAGCAAATGTTCTGATCCATTTCTCAGTTCAGCTAACTGGGTGACATCCTACATTAAGGTATTAAATTGAATATCATTGCCTCTCATTTGAAATATACTTGATGACAGAAGTTACATTTAATATACAGCAGAAATCCGCAAGAACGAATATTGAAAACAATGATGACATCTTGATACTCTCAAGGAATCTAATATAAGTATATACGGTTGTTCCTGATGGCAAATCATGGTATGTGTCTTGATGACATATCATTAGTATTCGTAGAACACAGGCCGCCTCGAGTGAACTCTTGTCCTAAACATACCGTGTTCAGATCAGAAGGACTTGCAATCAAGAAAACTCCAATATTCTGCAGATCTAAATGAAGTTTGTCCTAACCACTCAGTAAGAAAATCACATTTGCATCTCGTCAAGATGGGCAGCTGGTCAACGAGAGCGGAGGGACGGAGAGGTAGAACCGGTCTATAGAACCATGTGTCATTCTTCAACCTGCAGTAGACGGAAACCCAGTCATGCGTTCTGTTCTTTCCAAGATTCGTTTCCATGAAAGCCAATATCGTGTCTAGCGTGGATGTCGCAGTCGCAAATACGTGTTTTGTTCAACAGTATTTAGTCAGGACTAATTAAATCGATCAGTAATACGTCTAGATCTGCAGGGAGAATTCATTATTGTAAGAATTCGGTCATTCTGCATTCGGATCCTTCATGAGGTTTTGCTATCTCAGTTCTACTATAACATGCCATTCTTGCCGATATGACGTACCGAATGTCTTGCATATCGTAGATATTTAGATGTCTCTCGGGAGAATATATTCATAGATATATCTAGATACGGTAGGTACTATCTATATAGCATGACTTCTTCTACGTACGGTGGAATTAAATAATTGCCTTAGGATTAATCTCTTATTGAAATTGCATTCGTTGTTTTCAACTAAGCTTTCATACAGCTAATATAAACAATTATCAACATACAATAATTTGTCTAAACATACCCTAAATCACAGGTAGATCTACTTGTGAATTGCTAGAAACATTCCCGATGCTATACTCCCGTCACTATCTTAATTACTATCAATTTGGTAAACCGACACAATTCACTCAGTCAAAATATATGAGAAAGTGTCACTATGCTTGCTAAAAATGGAAATATCTTAATTTCATATCCGAATACTGGTATCTAAAATACTGACGTGAAGATGTATAGTATTGTCATTTAGGGATTCCCGTGTGTACATACCACAGAAACTGACGCTCTACATTATAGCTCTGAATTACCCGTGTAGACGTATTAAGTGGTAACCTTTTGATTGAAAGGATAGAAATCTGTTCCCATATTTTCTCTGATGCGAATATTAATCTACTGAAATGCAACTGCCGGCTCATCACATGGAGAAAACCGCATTCCTCTCCTAAAACCGGACAATGGTGATTTCTACAGTCGCCAGAGGGGCAATAACGCTATCATTAGCGAATGATAGAAAGCAATAACCCTAGGTTATTGTTTCGGTTACAGCTGAAGGAAAATTGCTTGGGCTGCAACTAAACTAATTATTTTCTCTGCTCAGGCATTGTTGATTGCTTTTGCTTGGACAGGAATGAAAGCCAGGGTTTCCCAGACTCTGGAGCGGACATTTTGTCGACATTTTGTCCACAGGGCGATGTCCAGACATTTCCTGGGGACCGTTCCTGCGGCGTGATGTGCCTGGCCGTAGGTCTATTCTTCCAGGAATCCAGCAAGACGGCTTTAGAATAATGTATGTTGTCGTCTGACTGTAAAGTCTGGTACACACAATGTCTACTCCTAGTCATGCTCTTTGTACTTCCGGTCACATCCGGGATACTGATGAACTTGTCAGGCGGTTTGCTTACAGCGCCAGCTGCCGGCGACTTAGTCCAAATGTATTATTAACGGAAAGTTTCACTTTTAGATGAAACATTGCTCATATGAAATGTTACCAGTTGATCGTATTTAGGTGTACTTAAGCCATTTGCTACAGATTCGGAAAAATGATAAGATATTAATCTTGCGCAAACTGTGTGCACCAATAAATACCAACTGCACATTTTTGTTTCTTCGACTTCGTTCCCATTCATGTTGCTATGTTCTTCATCAAAAAACGAATATAGGTATTAAAGTACTAGGTGGTGGTATCATTCGAAGACTATGGATTTATGTTGCATCATATCAAACCGCGTTTTCGCTTTTCATCAAACAGTTTTAGAATAAGGATGTTTTTTGTTTCATGAAACAAACTGTTGAAGGACGACCAGAAGGCATAGATACTTACGTATTTATGATTTAAGAAATCAACTGCATATGTTGATATAGGCGTATATGAACTTTAAAATCACAACCAGACAGTTCAGACGTAGTAAAGCATGGACATTATATTTACATCTTGCGCTGCGAACAACCTAATATTACTCAACAGACAGAAATTCTGAACACAGCAGCTATCCGTTTGAACAAATCTATCTGGCCCCGATTTCTCGAAGCAAATTTGAATTTGAGATTTTGCTCATCTGATATTTCTTATATCAACTTCTTTCGGAATTAAATCCCCATTTCCTAGGGTTATGTGTAACCCTAGTTATAGTTATGTTGATATAAACTATTATGTATTTGCCAGCATTGCTCAGGTATCGAGCAATTACACGCTTTTCGGACTAGTAATAGAGTAGAGTAATATCAATGAAATTCACTATTACTAAGTTCACATTCACTATTACCACCCGGTAGCAGACAGATGCTCATCAATGCTCGGTAATGACGAAGACATGTAAATCGTCCATAGTTTCTTAAGCCATTACAGACAGTGAACACAGTGACTATGGCGTGAAGACCTTTCACATCCAGACGTGGCACCAATTACATATACCCCTCGGACACGGACGAGCCATTGCCCGATAGGAAACCACAAATCTGGCATTTTACGATCCATTTTTATCCAAATCTGCAGCTATATGAAATCGCTAATCACATTTGTCTTTGATGATGTGGTCAGATGCTACCCAACAGGAAGGACTGACCACAGGTCATTGAGGCTACGATGACCAGGGGCCAGAAATAACTAGCCCATTCATCTCGAGTGAGTGGACAGAGGTCGCACTAAGCATAGGACTGATGGAGGTTGAAGTGACGAGTAAGTGGATTTAAAGTGATAATTGGATTTTGAAAAACTCCTTTTAAACTCTGACTTCACGGCTAGTGTCCACGGTATAGTGCCCCAGGCCTTCCATTGACTTCCAAAGACAATGGTAGCCCCCTGTTGCCCCAAATGCCCAATTTGGTCACGACTAAGAACAAGGGCAAGAGAACCGTAGGGGGGTGAGAATAATTTCCTGCAAATAAGTCCTCAAACTCGCTTCGCTTCATAATTAGAATGATTATTGTTTACGTGTATTTTGAACATGATCAGGCGGGGTGGCAACAAATTGTTCTACTGAATGTTTCATGTTTCACTGCACACACAGACAAATGAAACATGGTGCCTTAAACGTCAACTTGAACAATCATACTTCAGTGACTTGTAGGAGTCAACTACCCGCCAATGTGACACGTTAAAGAATTAGCCCCGTTATGATTATTGAAAATGATTTTGCGGAGATTTTATATTGAACTATGGACAATGAGCCATTGCGACCCTGATAAATACTATAGCATTGAAGTACAGAGCTGACTATGAATGGATAAATCTGACAAATATATTAAAAATTAATTGGTTCGCAATACGGCAATAGGTAATATTCTCAAAAAAAAATAGTTGGCTTGAATAATGATATTTCGATTAAATATTAATTTGATTTTGATAACTGTTATAAATATCTTCTCATAAGTTTTTTGAAAAAAATCTTAAAGATGTTTCAATTACGGCACATGTGTTCGCATTACGATTGTGATGGCATTGCCCGCGGCGAAATATATCAACTATATTCGGCCATGTAGTAAAGATGTATTTAGTATTAACGTCAGGGGAAAATAACTACGGCGTGTTAGTTACCACACATCGACGTCATCGTGTCGGTATTATCCAATGTCTTTCTTCAATCAAGACACTCGGAGCCATCGGCACCGTCTTCATACGAATTTGACACATCAGAACGATCGTGTAGATACAGAATTGTAAAATGATGTACGCATGACAACCATATTATAAAAATAATCAACTACGAAACTTGAAAAATTAAATGCTTTTAAGTTACCGAAATTGTATTATCGGAGGCTTCTGTTTCTATTAAAGTACCACATAATGGTGTTATCTTCAATAAATACACTCGCAGTAACGTTTTAATCAGAGGTCTGCAGCACTAAAACATAACTGTATTGATTAAGAATAAAACACCAGAGATGTTCGCCTGGTAGTAATTAACGTTAACATGTGTAAGATGAGTTCTACCTCACTGTTTTAATCTCATTAAGTCTCATCATTCATACCAGAATAATGACGAACCTGAAATACAGAAACAAACGACAGAGTGTCAGCTGCAATATGAGATCAAAGCACCGTCTAACGGTAAATGAATCCATTTCCATCCATCATAAAAATGCCACATATCATAAACCATATCTATCTATCTACGTGTGCACATTGACCGTATTTCTCCAGGTCAATATCTCCGTGTTTTTAAGAAAATAGTGAAAGTATCCAAAATTCCGCGCGACGTCCATCAACATTCCTAGTCACCATGGAAATAGTTAAAGCATGCATATTAAATTCGTATTCCGGAAAAACCACGGGTGATGAAGTAATCAATTTCAAAATGTCGCCCCCGGCCTGATCAGATCATCGCTCACTGATCGCTGTTATTACGATAATCATAATAACTGCAATAGATCACACGGAACCAAGTGGTTCTCTGCAGGCTATGTGATTGAATATCCACGTTCCTGGCGGTGAGGAGTTACGTGAGAGGTGGGACAGTGGATATGTATGAACGGTGTGATATGTCGATGTCAGTTGACGTGTGGTGTTTGATAGATAGATTATGTACACCAGCACGTGGACGGCGCGGTCTGGAGTTGGCTGTAGAACTGACCAGGATGTCGGTCAGTCTTCTCGAAGGACATCTACCTCCAAATTTAAATGTAAACAGTTTCAAATACCAGTAGAAAGCTGCCTTCTTCTAAGGTGACAACTAAGTCTGTGTTTCAGAAAATTGTCGTACAGGTAATCCGGGCCTAAATCTAAACCGACGTTACTTCCTGTCGTAGAAAAGGCATGGCGTACGTACGCCTAGATTTAGACCCGGCCTACGGCAAGACCCTTTGGTAAAACGCATGCCAGAGTAGTAAAACCTACAGTAGTGGTATCATTAGTATTAGTATCATCAGTATACATGGAATGGATAGGCAACTAAAAACTACTTCTCCTAAGCCCTCAACACATAAGCACGCATACACATCTCTCTTTCTCACTCTTTGGTATTTTCATAATGTTCAATGTTCTGGCCTCAATGGATTCGAGACCAGATCACCTCATGGCCAAAATAGCCCAACATATAATGTTTACCAGGAACATAATACACATTACACTAGGACATATTATATCCGTGTTCATCTGTCTTCGCCCTCTATATGTGGAACCTTTATCACTTGTTCTCCCGCCTTGTTTCTCAATACGTACGTGTATCTTCTTTCATTCAAATCATGTCTCCTTATGTTTCTGTCTCGTATAATGTCTCAGTACAGTCTACCTCTCTGCTATTTCCTACACAAAGAGCATAAATGTCTATTATCCTTGTCAAGACTAAACAGCAGACATATTGTATATAAACTAAGTATAAGGAATAGAGCATGTTTTAATATATCTCCACAAATGTGGCATGTGACAACATAAGATAGGTATTATACTAAACGAGCCTCGCTGTGGGGATCACAAATTGGCATGACATGCGCTTAATCTTAGTACTTCATATTTAGTAAATGTCATGTCAACATAAGCCTCGGGACTGGTGACAAATGTCATGCCTGAAGGTGTCCGATCGGCCGAGCCCTATGTGTTTACCTACACCTCTGTCCACTCGCTCACAGTAGTGTCCACGTATATCTGTCTGTCTATATCCACGTATACAGAGAGGCGACCATCCTGGGGGTACTGCGAACCCAGTCTAGATATACGACGTCAATACAAATACAGGTTCTTTGTTGTTGACATGCAGTTATTCATTGATTCTGCGTCATAATTATTACAGCTGTCATTGTTTTGGGGATAATAATGATACACATAATTAATCTACTGTACTTTCATTGTTTCCTATTTTACAAATTTATTAGTTTTCCAGAGAAACTGAAAAACTTACTTTCTCTTCAGTAGATTCTCATTATTCTTGATTTATCAGTACCGGCCGTGCGGTGTAGGTATTACCGTACGGTAACACAGTTATTGCAGGTTCTCATCCCATTATAAACAGATCGTCGCAATGTAGATGAAATACTGAGAAAAACGTTATCGTATCCCTTCAATTCACTTTCTCACTTCCTGTATTATACGTACATACATTCGCTTTGCATTTTACGGTAAAATAGATAACCAAGAACTGCTTGTATCGCCTGTACAATGTTTAGGACAATGCAAGTGTGGGTATAAGACTGTTCAAAATCAGTATTCATACAGAACTACACGTTGCATGTTTTGTTGGTTGAAAGGTTCATCTCGATGACGACCTACGACGGCTTTGTGAGGGGGGTTGGCGATGACCATGCATTGCACTGATGGGACCCTCGCTGGACACTCGCTGGACACTCACTTGACCATCGCTGGACAATACAAACGTGATTTATAATCGTATTCCACGTCACGACCCCTGGTCCCATAATAAACACTCCAAACACAGACATGCGAATTTTGACAGCTACAATGTCAACACCACTGGAATGATACATAGCGCTTTGCTTTGTAACCGCTGTTCCACAATAGTCTTCATCTCCATACTCCACGGACTATTAACACTCTGATTGGATCATCGATGTGGGATATTTGCTGGTGGTCACGTGCACTAGTGGAGTTATTGTTAAAGTGTTAATATGTCTGAAAAATGCCAATAAAAATTGGGATTTAATTATGTTGTGATATGCTGTAAAAGGGAATGACTCAAATGACGTCCGAGTTACGGTGTTTGTATCATTGGTATCCACAACTCTCGGAAGTTTTAATACTGCGGGTTACGACCATTATTTCAAACATGGTTAAATGTGCGTGTGTTTGGTTATGGTAATGATACTGTAAATGCAGGCTATATTATAGTTAACGAGCGATGATTGAGAGTTGAAGTATGCATCAAATATTGACAGGCAGACAGATAAATAGTTTATTGACATGTTTTAGCACTTGTACTGTATAATACAGCAAACCATAATATTAGGTGCGGAGGTTTTTTTAACGTTAAAAAAACCCGATTACAGTAGTTGGCAAGATGATACTCTGTGATTTTTGTATTATTATTACATTTTATGGCAAAATGTAAGTCATTTCAGCCAAATAATTCCTTGGCAGAGATGTAACCAGACTATACCAATAGTCTCGGAGGGGTTGAAGTAAATCATTTATATATAACTTATATTGATTGGTATTATATTCATATGCAAGGGGCCAGTGAAATTCTTTACCAGCTCAGACTGACTTAGCTGCTCTAGGGTGATAGTTTTAATAGGAATAGTTGGGTGAGAACAATGTGCGACACAGACTATAGAGGCGAAACAGCACGGTACTAATGTTATGAAGATTCGCTATGGTATGGATACATCAACACGAGCTTATTTGATGTCACTGTCTCTGGAGACTTGTTCAGGTAGCCGTGCTGGCTCGTCTGCAATCCCAGAAGTACTTTTGCAAATGAATATTGTGCTAATAAATATCTCAGCTGTTGTAACAATATGGAAATCGGTTCATAACTAGGTTCTTTCAAACATCTAATATTTGTATAACAATCTGTTACACCATTTAATTTCTGGCAGGTTTATAATGCAAGGACTGGATAGGTTTCTGGTGACACGAGACTGTCGGTATTCCTGTTGAACATGCCAAATGGTATTGGTTCCACAGAGTTTGGTAATATGATCAATTTCTTCTGTGCAACGTCACCAATTCTTCAATGGAGCTGTCTTCAATGCCTAACTTTATTGGTCCCAGTTCACTTATAAATAACATCCGATTAAAAAAACCAATACATTGTAGTTCAACTATGAAATTATATAATAATATTTTTTTAAATTCAAATAATAGCCAACTGAAATAAATTACTTTTAAATGTTGACCTATTTTCGCTGTCTGTATGTTACCATCAATGTACTAAACTACCATCTGTACCTAATAATACTCTACCTAATAATACTCTACGTGTACTACAAGTATATAGACGTGGGTTTAAGCGGACAACAGGTGGGACGCATTATGATAGGTTTAGGGTGGTATTTTGGCATACAATACTAGTAATTACATACGTAGATAGGTTTGCATACGAGCACTAAACTCTAGCCCTATTTCAATGTCCATCACATCAGGTGATCCCTTAAATACAGGTGTATGTACAGTGCGTATAGATTACACAGTTCCCTGGTCAGCGCCAGGTAGCTACTGCTTCACTCACCAATGCCACATTTGTCTCAAGTTTTCTCTTGTCAAAACTTTCCCTCAATCTTGTATTTGTTGTATGCATGGCTTAAACAAGTCATTGAAAATCAACACACTAGAATTTCCGAACAGAACAGTACAGAACATTTAGGCCATTGAATTCGATTCGCACGTACATATGCATGCTGGTTAAAGCTGGTCTTCTATACCCACGGTCAATTTAACAAACTACCTAATGATAGACTAACTATATTTGTCGTGAATGCCTTATACATCTATAACTATATATCCACACAATGTATAGCAGGAGTATTTTGTTATTTCGGAACAAATGGTTTCTTATGGAAAGTGAATTAATGAATAACAATAATGGTTTACTTATATAGCGACTATAGTCTCCAGTAAGCCAATGGTGAAAAAAACGCTTTTTACATGTATCAATATAACACTGGTTAGTGTTCACAGAGGTGTTCTCGTGTTATGTCACATCTCAACCCGGATATCCTTCTTGGTCCTCTCCCCATCTGACACAGTCTGTACAAGTGTCTAGCGTAAACCTTTAAACGTTCAGCCAACCAACAATTAAAGATACATATTGGAATGTGATTTGTGAGAGACGTAAACAGCCACACAGCCTTGCCGAGTGTGTCTCTATGTGCAATATTCGTTTGCTCATATAAGATCAACAATTTGCTAGTGTTGAGCGGCAAAAATCAAGTTTGCGAAACACGTCTGGAAAGTTTAGCAAGTTTGCCAAAACCCCAACGAGTTTGCCAAAGTAATGTAGTGACAACAGGACTTTTATTTACCATCTCACCTCTTAAGAAACTCCTCAAGACCCGAGTTTGAGAAAAGCTAACATTGGATGAATAGGTAGGGTGCGGGAAATACGGGGGTTCCTCCCCTGCTATTCACCCCCTTAGTTCCCATGGATAGGGAGATACCAGGGGGGTTGGGTTCACTGGCATGAGGACTGCCGGATTTGAAAGCCGGACAAGGGACAGATTTGAGAGGATTTCGGTCAAAGATGACCACACATGTACACTCACGAATGTCTGATCCTCCGTCTCTATTGAAACCAGAGAGCGTATTTTCATGTAGGATTTGGCCGTGCTCAATGAAGATAAAGTGGATATTGTTAAGAAAAGATTGAGTTAGGGTCGTGTTAAATTATACACAGGGAGGTATCTGCAGGGGGCTTCAATCCAAGTCTATAGCACACACATGCTTCAATGTCGTGGTTGTAGATGTAAATTATCCCTCGTACTGTGTCTTCCGCATCAATAGAATTCGTCAACCAATACATTAAATTTAGTTTTCAAAAGGAATAATTTAGAAAATATTTCCAACTAAATTACGATAAATAATTCCACAAATTCATTGTAATCAATGGAGGGAACATGCGAGAGTGAAGAAACTATTACTCTACACGTGATATTATCGACTGGATGAATCAAAGGTGCAAAAATAACACCAGCTGCTCTTTCCTGCGAATGTAGTTTTAATTATCAATGTCTATATATGGCTTCTGTGACTCCTCAGCATATCAATACAGCCACCATATGCTCATTTCCAAGATAATTATTTCCGATAATAAAGCTTCCGTTCAAAAAGTAAATGATTAAATCCACGGATATCAATTATAATATGCGGTAAGAAGAAATATTGGCAGCCCACGTGTGCGCGCGTAAGTGTACACTATTTTTGTAAAACAAGCCAATTCCGATTACAATTCCTGATGTGTTTTATTTTAATGTAATAAGGGTTTCCCGCTGCCTGTGTGCATTCCATACACGACACGTTCATTAGGTCGCCTCCACGCATGGTCTATACGTACTATACGTAGAACACCACAACACAGTAACTCATTCTCTTTCTTGCTACACAATGTCTATAGTAATCTTCCCACAACGGTACTTCGTCATGCCATTAAGCGTGGTAACCCAGCATATTTAGAAAGTGCATATTAGCGTCTGTCCAATAAACACAATTATGTCAGAAACATCAAACAATTGATGAAGAGGACCCTAGATATACATAAATATACAATCAGATTAAATTTGCTTAACTTCTGCGGGAGCTACTATATATAATATTACCAAAGATGATGGGGGATTTCGGCAGTTTGTTTTGGTTTAGTATTAATACCTAAAGTTGCAAAAGATCTGTATAGTGCAAACATCGCTCGGCTCTTGAGAGACCTGTAAATGAAAGAATTCTGAATAGGCTGTAGTGAAACTGTGCCAATTTTGACACAATTAGATGAGGCGTTTGAACACCATCTAGAGGGAATAGATGACAGATGTAAATTTACTAATTAACATTATGTAGAATAAGTCAGTGAGGGGGAAGAAAGAGAGAGAGAGAGAGAGAGAGAGAGAGAGAGAGAGAGAGAGAGAGAGAGAGAGAGAGAGACAGCGAGAGAGCGAGAGAGCGAGAGAGAGAGAGGGTATAGAGAGTGAGCGAGAGAGAGGGGAGAGAGCGAGAAAGAGAGAGAGGGGGTAGAGGGAGAGAGAGCGAGAGAGAGCGAGCGAGAGAGAGATGGTAGAGAGAGAGAGTGAGAGGGTAGAGAGAGAGCGAGAGAGAGATCTGGGGTAGAGAGAGCGAGAGAAAGAGCGCGCGCGATAAGAGAGGGAGAAAGAGAGAGATGACAATTAAACAGCGAAACAGGGAGCGAGAGAGTGAGAGGGAAGGTGTGAGAGAGAGAAACAGGGAGTGTGTGTGTGTGTGTGTGTGTGAGAGAGAGAGAGAGAGAGAGAGAGAGAGAGAGAGAGAGAGCGAGAGAGAGAGAGAACAAAACAACAACCATGGAGTGTTGTGAGAGAGAGCGAGAGTGAAAGAATGAAAGATACCGCCAATATCAAGTTCTTCTTTGTCAAATTGTACAATGTCATGTCCTGATACGTAAAATGTTAGAGATGACCACTTACATTGTAGTCTAATGTACTATGATGATATAAGTGGACATTAATATTAAACATTTAATGTCAAAGATAATTATTTCCGATTTGGTTATGTTGAAATCAAAGGAAACACTTGTTTCTCGCTGTTGGTCTGATATTGAGGGAAACAATGCTGCAGCGCGACGAATAGGCACACTGATGTTTTATTGAATAAGTCGATAACTCAATTATAAAAATCAATAAAAACTCTAATTACATAGATGGCCAATACAGGCTGACAGCAGGACAACTGCGACCCATGGTGGACATCTGATCGCAAGACCGAAACAAACATGATTTCCACACTTTCACAGACTAACACACGGAGATAATTCACACATTTATAGGCCGAAATCATCTTCCAAAGGTCCTCAGTGTTCCTGCCATTGTCCACGCGTCTGGCCAGTAAATTGAGCAGACCCTAAAAAGCACCCCCTACTGACCCCTTCTGTCTTGGAGGTCCCCTGGGGGTCGGGCACAGACAGATTGAGGGAGTCATCCTATCGAGGACGATTTTTGAAATCTAATTATTGTTTAAAATCCATTTATCAGAGCTCTCGAAAACCTGCCCGAAGCTCGAAGGAGAGTCCGTCGTGAAATGAACTGGACACATGACGCTGGTCAGAATTTTGACCAATGGTCACTTCAGATGTCAGGCTTCATAATCTCCGCACTGCCAGGTGGACTTATGGCTTCGTATTGTATTCCGGACCCAAGACATGGAAATGAAACTCTTGAAGCATCTTGATGGAGATCTAAGTAGCGTTATAATTAGCATTGACAAACAGGATCACCAGGCCACGATACGAGTCAATTCCGAGAGGAAGTTTATCAACACGGATTGCTATTGCAAATACTAATTACGAATGATAATGCGTCTTCATCAAGACTCGATCAATCAGGGTAATTAAATTACCAGCATTGGTAGAACACCGTCATCTTATAGGAATGCTGCTTGTACTGGCTAACTTAACAATAATAATTCTTATTCTGCTGAGAGGTTGCATATAAATATGTCAATATACTGGATATAGGTTTATGTATAGGCTATGAATAAATGTCTGTCTATATATTATCATCCATTGCCCACCGGAAGAAGCTCTTGAAATAATATCTTCGCTTCCTGTCTATGATGAACTTGAATAGTAGGCTCTACGATCTGTCGGAAGAGGGTGTATTGTGGTGTATAGTCTGGATTGTGACTATAACCGCTACTACTACTACTACCTGTACTAGACGGTGGAGAATTATAACTACGGTAATCACGAGGTACAGCATTTCCGGGTTTGACACTTTGTCATTTGCCGCCAGCAGGAAACCGTGGCAATCCAGTAACATTGAATTTGCTTCCTGACCTTCAGATGACTAACAGCATGCCTGTACAACACTGCACAACGCTCTGTTATGTCTGAGACTTGTGATGGACTACTAACATAACAAAGCAGCTCATCTAGCACCTGCCAGGGTACAATTGAGTACTACGTACTGTTCTAGATAGCAGTTTACATACAATGCGTTCAATTGAATACTACGTACTGTTCTAGATGGCAGTTTTCATACCATACGTTCAATTGGCATGGTTTTGTGATTTAACGCTTAGATGGAAGTTGTCATGTTACATGTATATGAATAAATATTTGTGTTCTAAATTTATATTATACATATTTTAAAGGGAAAAACTGAATTTGAAGCTCCAAATAGGTGGCGTCAGTGGTGGGGGGCAGCACGTGAACTAGTGCAAATGTGTTGCTCTGCGCTTCGCACATACATTACTACAATTGCAGTAGACTGTAGGAACAATCGTCATGACGTAACAATGGAAACAATGGTTTTTCTCAACTGGTTCTTAATGAATG
>JAUTCA010122193.1:0-26780 GCA_032362005.1 Nodopelta heminoda | reverse complement strand
CAAACCAAGCACTGATGAGAAAATATTATCATGACTAAATTTGAGATTTTTGTTTTTTTCTATGCAACTTTTATCAATATTATTGGGACTCTTTACAAAGTTGTGTTTGCTATAATAAGCAAAGTTTAAAAAGAGGATGAAACTATATCAGAAAAATAAGCTTCAAATTTTGGACAACTTCAGCTTTACCTATTTTGTCTGTTAAAAATAAACAATAGAAAACGGGTCTAATGAATTTGGAAAAGTAAATAAAGTTACATTTTTAATGCCTGTTATTAGTTGTGAATAACAAAATATTTTTCATGAATCATTAGTTAGTTTTTGGGAAAAGAGTTTAAAGGTCTCGTGTATTAAGTTTTGGTGAGTTTTTGCCACAAATATAAATAGATAAATATAAAAGATAGGTTATCACTTTGAATATTGTTTTTTGATGAACATTTTCATAGTTAAGTTTAAACTATTTGTTAGTTTAAATAGTATTTTGAAGGCAACTTGAAGTAAAATATTAGAAAAAATGGTGGGACTTCGCAGACTCGAACTGCGGACCTGCCGATTATGAGTCGGACGCTCTAACCAACTGAGCTAAAGTCCCATTTAATGACTTATCAAAAAGAAACATTCAAATAAATTAGAGTGTTTCTAATAAGCGAGCTATTTTACTTTAGTTTTCATTTTTTTCAAAACGAAAAAAAAACTTTTTTTTATGTTTTTGTTATTTTTTCTTACTTTCTTGTTTTTGTCTTAGTTGGTCTTGATAAAGAGCATTAAAATCAACTAAATTTAATACAACTGGTGGAAATCCAGCTTTTTGAGAAAGGCTAGTCATATTTTCTAATATGTATGGGAAAAGTATATTGGGTGCTGTTGCTCCAGCAATATGGTTCTTAACTTCTTCATCAAACCCTTCAATTATAAATACACCTGCTTGTTCTACCTCTGCGATATAAGCAACTTCGTCTTTTATTTTTGTTTCAACTGTAAGCTTAACAACCACTTCATATGCAGGTGCGTCCTTATCAAGTTTTTTGCTACCGGTTACTATTTTAAGGCTTGTTTCGGGCTCCCAGTTTTTTCTAAAAATATCAGGTGCATTTGGTGATTCACAAGACATATCTTTAGTATAGATTTTTCTAATTTCAAAAATTTGCTGTATCTTTTGCTCTTTCTCTACTTCTTTTTTTTCAGTCATTCTTATATTCCTCATTTAATAAAAACTCACAAACAAAAAAACCGCAAAAAATGCGGTTTTTTTTAAAACTTAACTAATATTACTTGGTTCTTGTATTTACTAGTTTTTTTGTATCAGCACCTAATGGTAAATCAAAATCATAACTAGATAAAATTCTGTTATCAGTAGGTCTTACTAGACGAGTACTAATAAACACATGATTTCTACCCTTAGCATAAGTCCCTAATAATACAGAGCCAGCAGAGTTACTTCTACTAATTTTTCTAATATCTCTTGAAAGTAAGAACTCTCCATTATTTTCTCTAATTTTAATTTTCTTACGAGTTCTAACATCAATTACAGGGAAACCATACTGAACAAATCTGTCAGCAATTTGCTCTGAAACCATTAAACCAAGAGCAGAACTCGAGTCTAAATCCGTAATATCTGCAATACTTGTTATAACGATTGGTTTTAAATCATTTTTTAAATAGCTTGCTTGTTGCATTAAATGCTCAGAAGCATTATGTGATGATGGGATTAAATCTTGATCTTTATGGTGATGAGACTTTCCGTTACCAGCTTTTGCTCCTCTTTCGTTAAAAACGTCAGGTGTAGAGCAACTCGCTACTAAAACTGATAATAAACTAACTAATAATACTTTTTTCATATCTTTCTCCAAACAATGTTAAGGTCTTATGACCGATTTTTATGATTTTTTATATAATTTATTGCATATAAAAAAATAATTAAACTTAAGTATAAACCTGATTTTAATTTAAACCAATTTATATTAAACTAATTCTATATGATTAGTTCGAAAAGTACAACATTTAAAATACAATTAATTAACCTACTTTATATTTAGTATATTAAAATGATAAACAAGAACTTTATCACCTCTTTTATTTTGAAATTCTTTTTCTATTTTTTTATCATTAAGGAAATCTGGAATTAGTCTTTTTCTATTTAACCTAAAGGCAAGCACTAACTTTTCTTTTATTAAATTTGCCCGAATAATTCTTTTCTTTATTTGTTCAGGATTAACTTTATTCTCAGGGTTATTTTGTGAGTAAAATAGTACATACTTAGAGTTTGAAATAAGTTTTGTTTGTTTTTCCTTGTTAGATTTAAGATAAACTCCTGCTTTTTTTTGATAGGATTTATTAGGACCAAAGCTAATCAAACCGCTAGCAAAGTATCCAACTAAAATCCAAACAATTACTAAAGAAGTTAATTTGGTGTATTTATTAAATTGAATTTTTTTAAGAATGTAGGAAAGACCTAAGCAAGCAAATAGCAATAAAATAAAAGTTGAAGTGAAATAGACTGTGGAGTTTTTGTTTATTGAGAATATAAATAAAATGACGGTTGATAGAATATCAAATATTAGTAAGTATAATAAAAACTGAAATTTACTTATCATTATTATATTAGTTTGTTTTTTTACAGCCGCATATATAGCAAGAAAAGTCCCAATCAAGCCAAAAGCCACAATACTTCTAACCAAAACTAAACTAAAAGCCCCACTAAAAATAAAAATAGTTGACATAAATTCATCATCTTGAACCCAGTCACTTGACTTAAGGTTAAGCATTTCAGAGAAATTTGAGCTATTTTCTAAAAAGCTATCAACAAAGGTCTCATATGCTGAGGTTCCGTTATATATTGGTATAAATAAAGCAATAGTTACTAAAATCAAGTATATTAATAATGCATAAACAACACTTTTGCGTTGCCATTTTGGCCAAAATAGTAGTCCAATTGGAAATAAAAGTAACCAAAACCAAGCAACAATATTAACCTGAGTTGCAATTAATAAATTAAACACCCAAACAGACAAAACAAGAGGTAAGTTTTTTTTGTAATACTTAATTAAAACATAAATAGCACTTAGCCAGAGTAGCCAGTAAATTGGTTCTGAGATGATATAAGAACGAAAGTTATTATAACTTGAGTGAGCCAAAAGTAAAAAAATCAAAGCCCAGCAGGATAAATTTGAAAACTTTAAATCTCTAGCAATCAGTAATGAAAAAACAGCAATAAGGCTATGAGAAAATAGCATAATAGCCTGTCCAGAAGTCTCTAAACTAAATCCCGTTATATTAGAAAGCAAAGCTATACAAAGTGCAAAAAAACCGTGATCAGAATAAATTTCTGAGTAAAATCCATTTAAACTTTCTATATTCCAAAAAAAGTCAAGAGATGAAGCATTTATTACCCCAATATCATAAAATAGGTAAGTGCCAGTTATTAAAGATATAAAGAAAGCAGAAATAATAGGTCTTTCATATATTTTCTTTAGTAGTTTTTGTAATTTAATTTGTATTCGCTTTTTATTTATGTTCATTTCATTTTACCGAGAAATCCTAAAATAGCAGCAGCTATAATTCCAAAGACAAGACCAGCTAAGTGAGCGTGATTTGCAACATTAGTGCCTAAAACATCAGTGAAGCCTAAGCCTAAAAATACAATCAAAAAAATCATAAATTTATCAAACCTAATAACTTCTAAGGAATTATAAATACTATTTGGGTTTATTTTTTTTATTAAAAATAAATAACCTAAAAGTGCATAAACAACCCCACTCATACCTCCGAAAATAGCAGTTGAAAAATACGCTTGAGTCAAATTACTAAAAATACCAGAGCCAACTATAAATAAAGTGATAAATAGTTTTCCTTGCTTGCTTTCAATGATTTTTGCAAACTGGTAAAATACAACCATATTCATTCCAAGGTGTGCAAAAAAAACACCCATAATTGAAAAATGTAAAAAAATTGGTGTAACTAACCTATAAATTTGCCCAGATAATATTTTATTTTCATCATAAACAAACAAAGATAAAATATCTCTAAATGAACCAAACCAAGTTATAGTCGAGAAAAAGATACTCAATATTATAAATATTGAAGTTATGGGGAATAATTTAAAAGTCTTTTTTATTTCTGCAATCATAATTTTATTATAATATGTAAGAATATTTATTAATATATTTATTTACCAAACAATAAACCAAATTAAAAATGCAAGCTACTTGGAACAAATATAAATTAAACTTTAAACAAACCATTGGCACTTCTCGTGGAACAATGCAAGACCATAATATTTGGTTTATTTTTATAACTTACAATGAAATAACTGGGATTGGTGAATGTGCGCCTTTGCCCAATCTAAGTTTAGATAATTTAACCAATATTGAAAATAAGTTAGACTTTGTTTGTAATAACATAAGCAAATATTTTAACTCCCCAAGCTGCTTAAAGAATGATTTTGAAAGCTATCCTGCAATTAGATTTGCAATTGAGCTAGCCTTTTTAGATTTACAAAACAAAGGCTTCGGACAGTATTTTAAAACAAGTTCACCACAAAATACTGATGAAATTGATATAAATGGCTTAATTTGGATGGGGGAAAGTAGCTTTATAAAATCTCAAATAAATAATAAATTATCTGAAAACTGGAAATGCATAAAAATAAAAATAGGTAATTTGGATTTTAAAAAAGAATTAGAATTCCTAAAACAAATAAGAGAGAAATTTTCCAAGGAAAAACTTACAATTCGTTTAGATGCAAATGGTGCATTTGATAAAACCAATGTTTTTGCCAAACTAAATAAACTATCAAAGTATGATATTCACTCAATAGAGCAACCTGTTATGGCTGGGCAATTTGAATTAATGAGGGAGGTTTGTAAGACCTCGCCTATTCCAATAGCACTCGATGAAGAGTTAATAAAAATAACTTCAAACAAGGAAAGAGAAGAAATGTTAGCTTTCATAAAGCCACAGTTTATAATTCTAAAACCTACTTTAGTTGGTGGTTTTTTAGAGTGTGAGAACTGGATGAATTTGGCAAAAAAACAAAATATAAATTATTGGTTAACCTCTGCGTTAGAATCAAATATTGCTTTAAAATCCATTTCTCAATGGGTTGCTTGTAAACAAATAAAAGGTTTTCAGGGGCTTGGAACAGGCAAACTTTACACAAATAATATACCTTGTGTTTCATTTATAAACAATTCTAACAAGCTTGTTATTTCAAATGATAAAACTGCACACAATCTACATATGTTTAATATAAATTGGTTAAACTCTAGTAAATATATTGAGTTAAAAACATCAGGTTCAACAGGAAAACCTAAAATTATAAACGGCCTCAAACAAGACTTAATTAATTCTAGCTTACTTAGTGCAAAAACATTTAATCTACAAAAAAATAACACAGCACTTTTATGCCTACCAATTGATTATATTGCTGGAAAAATGATGATAGTTAGGAGTTTTGTAATTGGTTTGGATTTAAAAATTATAAAAGCTTGCTCAGACCCTATGAAAAATATAAAGCAAAGCTTTGATTTTGTTGCTATGACACCAATGCAAGCAGGGAACTTAAACAAGAAAGCTATTTCTAAAATTAAAATGCTGATAATTGGTGGTGCAAAAATAAGCTCTAAATTAGAGGACCATTTAAATAAAATAAATAAAGATACTGAAATATATGAAACCTATGGAATGACAGAAACTTATACACACATTGCAATTAGGAAAGTAGAAGCTATAGAGATAGCAGAAAAAGTAGAAAATAACTCTCAACCAAAAATATTCAAAGCTCTTGAAGGTGTAACTTTTGAAACTGATAATAGAGGTTGTTTGATAGTTAATAATAAACACCTATCAGTTAAAAGAATAATAACAAATGACCTAGTGGAAATCTATGGTGCAAAAAGTTTTAAATTACTTGGAAGGGCTGATAATGTTATAAATTCAGGTGGTATAAAAATAATTCCAGAGCAGGTTGAGGAAAAAATAAAGCTTATAAATAACTTAAGCTTTAGAATTCAAATATCTTCTGAAAAAGATAGTGTTTTAGGCGAAAAGATAATACTTATAATAGAAACCAAAAAGAAAATAAATCTGAAAAAACTAAGCTTCACAAATTTAAGTAATTATGAAATCCCCAAAAAAATAGTTAATATTAATAAGTTCCAAGAAACTAAAAGTGGGAAAGTAATTAGAATATAAGCCTAACGCTTTAATTCAATATAAATTTCACTAAAAAATTTCAACTAGTTTTTTTAATTTTTTTAGTTCTTTTTCTAAGGTTTTTCGTCCTGCTATTTTCTCAAATCTTAGAAAATTGTATGTTTTTACTACTGATACTGCTTTTTCATATTTTTGTTTTTCTAAAAGTATATTTTTATTTTCATTAATAAAGTCGGCGAATGGTTGGTAATTATTTTTTTTCAGACCTAGTTTTGTAGATTTCTTTAAAAATAATTGCATAGACTTCTGAATACTATCAAGATTTTTATATTTATTATAGCGTCTTTGAAATACAATGAATAAGTAAATAAGTAAGCCAGTTGGTATTATAATAATTAGCCAAAGACTATCTTTTAGATTGCTTAAGCCTAATTTTTCTAGGAAATTATTTTGCTTCTCTTCATTAAAACCAAGTACCCAGTTTTGCCAAAATGTATTTGCGGCACTAAAATAGTTAGTCATTTTTCTAAAGAAAGGAGAGGTTTTTCTAAATCTATTTACAGCAGAAACATTATCAGTATTTTTTACTGCATCTAATACGCTCCCACCATTTATTCTATTGGGGGAAACGGTTGCCGTTGGGTCGTAGCGAACCCAGCCTTTCCCTTTTATATAGACCTCTGCCCAAGCGTGTGCATTTAGTTGCCTAACCTCAAACTCACCTGAAACATCATTGAGTTCACCACCTTGGTAACCTGTTACAACCCTTGCAGGAACTCCACCAGCTCTGCTTAAAAACACAAAGGAGCTTGAAAAATGCTCACAATAACCAGTTTTATTTTTGAATAAAAATGTATCAATATTATCATTTCCTTTTGGTGGGTTTAAATCATAAATAAATTTCCCATCTCTAAAATAAGACATTAAATTATTTACATATTCTTCATTGTTATTTGATTGTTTTTTTAGTGATTTGGCGAGTTCTCTTGTTTTTTGGTAAATATTATTTGGTAATTTTAAATTTTCATAAAGTTCTCGTTGAGAAATTTCACCTGTATTATATTTTGTATAAGCTGTAAAATTAAAATTTGTTGGTCCAGTAATATCTTTTTTAGATTTGACCTGAAAGTTAGAGAATAATCTTAAATCTTTTTTTTGTGCTTTTCCTGTGATATCTAAAACAGGAACCCATTTGTTTGTTGCACCGTCAATAGTTATACGATAATTTATTTTTGTATTGGGATATATTGTTAAATTTTTTAGAATTTGTGAAGTGTTAGATCTACGCCAAGTTTTCCCATCAAAACTTGATAAAACAGGACCACGCCAATATTGAAGTAGGGCGGCGGGAATTTTGCTTTCAAACTTAACTCTAAACGCCATACCAGGAGATTGAGCAAGTTCCCCCAAAGAGCTTGGAGACATTTCATCAGAAAGCCCCATTTTAGGTTTTGGTGATGCTGGGGTTTCCCACATTGGTGGAAATCTAGGGAAAAAGAAAAATAGTAACACCACAAATGGTAGAGCAATAAGTGCCATTTTTAAAAGAGTTAATATATTTCTTTTTAAGCTTATTTCTATATCGGTTGGTTGGGCTATTTTTATTTGAATATATATATTATAAAAAAAACAGAGAAACAAAAACATAAATAGAAAAAATGATTGAGCTGACATTAAAGAACCTAAAATAAGTAACATATTTATAAGCATTAGCAAAAATGAATCGCGTTCCTTTCTAGTTTCAAGTAGTTTTAATGAAGCAAAAATACATAACATTCCAATACCAACATACTCTCTCCCCATACCTCTATAATTCATTACCATAAGAGTTACACCTATGGTAAATATGAAGAATGGAATTATTTTAAGGATTTTTATATTTTTAAATGTTATAAATATTTTTAAAATAATTGTAAAAGAAATAACAATCGGCAACCAAACAGGAAATATAGTTAAAACAGGCAAGGATATTAATATATAAGCAAAAATAAGATGATATAAATTTCTTTTTGACAAATCATCTTCTTGAGGAATATCAAAACTTTTTATTACTTTTAATAACATGCTAACGCCCTCAAACACTTTACTTTATGAAATTCACCAACATCTCTTTTTATTATTTTATTTGGTAAAATAAGTTCATAAGAGCTTTTTTCAGAAGCTGCCTCTAATATCCACTTGCATAATTGAGATAGCTTTTGCTCCTGTGACAATTCATTTAAAGAGTTATCATTGTAATTAAAACTATATTCATTATCTTGTTGATTATTAAATTCTTTTACCATTAATTTTCCCTTGGTTGATTTTTTCCAAGCTATTAATTTGATACTATCACCTGTTTTATATTCATTTAATCCAAAAAAATCATCATTTCCAGAGACTTGATTTTCATTAATTGACTCCCCTTTTCCTTTTAGAATTTTAAATATAGGAATATTACCCTCTGATTTTGGGTAAACAATTATTTGTTTGTTAAAAGAAAGCCAAGTCCAGCTACGAAATATTCCAATGGGATATCTTGTTTGAATTTTCACATAATCTAAGTTATGAAGACCTCTTTTTGATTTATCTAAAGGTAATTTAAATATAATTTCACGGTCTTTTGTTGCTGATTTCCTTTGTGAAAAAACTCCATTTCTACCTGCTACTAGTTGAATTTTTGGGGTTTCATCTTTGGTGTGAACTCTTATTTTAAAATAACTATGTGTTCCTGCGAAGAAATCATTATTTTCAAGGGCTGTTATTTGAATATTTGTTAAGTTTTTAATTGCATAAATTGCAATAATCATAAAAAAGACACCAGCTAAAAAAGTTATTGCATAACCCAAACTAATAGCAAAGTTCACTGACCAAATAAACATTACTATAAGTGTAACTATATAATATAATCCTTTTATTGTAGGTAAAATATAAGCTTGCCTAATTCCTATATCTATTGTATTTGGTTTTTTTTTTGCGTGAATGGCTAAACGCCTTACAAACTTTTTGTCTTTATCTAGTTTCATAAATTATAATTCTATCAAACAAAATATTTACTACTACATTAATATTAATAAACTTCTAAAATAAATTTATAAATAGCACTATTAAATAACACTTAAACCCTTCCAAAAATTTATCCTTGTCCGTGTATTTAGTTTCATAGTATAATTACCGTTTCAAAAAAAACTAAAACTAAACGATGTCGGAAAAAATATTATTTGTAGTTACAAACAGTGATCCTAGAAATGCTTGTGAAATAATGGAACCTATATACAGTGCAACAGTTGCCGCTAATATGGATTACAATGTTGAGCTTATATTTTCAGGGCGTGCTGGAGAGATTATTGTAAAAGGAGTTGCCAAGGAAATTTCAACAACAAAAGATAACGAAAAAACAATTTATGACTTAATCCAAGATGCTTATAAAGCAGGAGTTATACTCAAGGCAAGCAAGTTATTAGTTGAAAGATGGGGGGATGATTTAATTCCAGAAGTTGAGGATGTAGTTGGTGTGGGCTATGTTATAAGTAATGTTATGGATAACTCAACTGAGGTTATGACTTACTAAATCTTATTTCTTTCTTATGATATAATCATTTTTTTACTATAAATTACACAAACTAAAATATCTAATTATGCCAATAGCAAAAGAAAAACTAGAAGAAATTCTAAGAAACTCAGAATGTTTAATCACAGAACAAAGAATAACAGCTGCTTATGAAAAGCTTGCTTTAATATTAAATATTCACTATAACGATTTAAACCCAATTGTTTTAGTGGTCTTAAATGGTGGACTAATTCCTGCAGGACATTTATTCACAAGGTTATCATTTTTCCACCGAATGGATTATATTCACGCAACTCGTTATCGTGAAAATAAAGGCGGAAACGATATAATATGGAAAGCAAAACCAACACTACCATTAAAAAATGAACATGTTTTATTAGTTGATGATATTTTTGATGAAGGAATTACTTTAAAACATGTGGTTGAAGAGTTAAAACAGCAAAATCCAGCAAGTATTAAAACTTGTGTTTTACTTGATAAAAAACATGATAGAAAAGTTGCCGATTTCAAAGTTGATTTTATAGGAACTGAAGTTGAAGATAAATATATATACGGCTGTGGAATGGATTATGATGGGTACTTAAGACATTTACCTGGTATTTACGCATTAAAGACAAATAATGAATAATCAAAAAAGATTAGAAAAAACTTTCTACAGATTAAAAGAAAGTAATAAAAAAGCATTAATTCCTTTTATTACATTAGGCGATCCAAAGGGAGTAAATCCAGCTGAAATAATGCATAGTTTAGTCAAAGGTGGTGCTGATATTATTGAGCTTGGCTTACCTTTTTCAGATCCTGCCGCTGATGGCAAATCAATTGCTGATGCTAGCCAAAGAGCTATTGATAATGGAATGAATTATAATGTTTTTTTTAATACTGTTGAGGAGTTTAGACAAAAAAATCAAGAAATTCCAATAGTTTTAATGGGATATTTAAACCCTTGTGAAGTTTATCCAAATGGATTTGCAGGTTTTTGCCAACAAGCTAAAAAATCAGGTGTTGATGCGATGATTTTGGTTGATTTATCATTTGAATCAAGTGAAGAATATAGAGCAATTTTAAATGATAATAGTATAGATTTAATAAATTTATTAACTCCAACAACAAGTGATTCAAGAATTAAAAAGATAGTGGAAAATGCAACAGGATTTATCTATTATGTTTCGATGCGAGGAATCACTGGTTCTGATGCAAAGCTTGACACTAAAGAGATTTCTCAGTTTGTAAAAAATATAAAAAACATAACTAATACTCCAGTGTGCATTGGTTTTGGTATAAAAAACAAAGAAATGGTTGATATTATGGGTGAAATTGCTGATGGAGTTGTTGTTGGCTCTGCATTAGTTTCTACATTATTTGAGACAGCAAAAGCAAATAAAGATGTTTGTGAGACTGCTGAAAATTTTATAAAACAATTAAAAAACTAAAAGAGAGTTAAATTATGAATTGGTTTGAAAAATTAGTTCCATCAAAAATCCTAACAAAAGACAAAAAAAATATTCCAGATGGCTTATGGACAAAATGTTCAAGTTGCGAGGCAACGGTTTATACTCAAGAATTAACCGCAAATAAAAATGTTTGTCCTAAGTGTAACTACCATTTTAGAATTAGTGCACGTAAAAGAGCCCAATATTTTTTAGATAATGATTCATTAACTGAATTAGCTGCCGACTTAAAGCCAATTGATAAGCTGAAATTCAAAGACTCTAAAAAATACAAAGATAGAATTACAGAAGCACAAAAGAAAACAGGCGAAAAAGAAGCATTACTTTTATTTTCTGGTGAGTTAAAAAAGGAAAATGTTGTAGTTGCTGCTTTTGAATTTGGGTTTATGGGAGGGTCAATGGGTTCTGTTGTTGGTGAGAAATTTGTCCGTGGTGTTGAAAAAGCAATAGAATTAAACTGCCCTTTTGTTTGTTTCGCCGCGTCTGGTGGAGCTAGAATGCAAGAAGGTCTTATTTCTTTAATGCAAATGGCAAAAACTTCCGCTGCTCTTTCTAGATTATCTGCCAAAAAATTACCTTTCATATCAGTTTTAACTGATCCAACTATGGGTGGTGTCTCTGCTAGCTTTGCTATGCTTGGTGATTTAATTATTGCAGAACCTAAAGCTTTGATTGGTTTTGCAGGACCTAGAGTAATTGAGCAAACTGTTCGTGAAACTCTTCCTGAAGGCTTTCAAAGAAGTGAGTTTTTAATGGAAAAAGGCGCACTAGATATGGTCATTGATAGACGCAACTTACGAAGTGAATTATCTGCAGTATTCTCTAAATTACTAAACTATAAAACACAAAATGAAGCCCTTATGACTGAAAGTGTTGAAACTGAAACTAGTAAAATAGAATAAAATCAAACTTAGTTAAGTTTAGAGCTTAAAACTGATATATCCCCGCTTAAGGGCTTGGTTTATTTGAATAGCCTATTCATTGATAATAATAAAACAACTGATATTTCCCGCTTAAGGGCTTGGTTGGTTTAGGAGATTTATATCTTGATAATAATAAAATAGCTGATGTTTCCCCGCTTAAGGGCTTGGCTAAGTTGAGCTGGTTAGGGCTTAATAATAAAACTGTTGATTATTCAGTAATATATTCATTACCTAAACTGGAGAACATTGTTTTTAGAAAAGGAGATATTATAGATATAACAAATTATTCTAAGCTTAAAAACATAACTTTTTGGGTTCATTGGAAAGACTCAAAAGGTGAGAGGAAGGGAAGAATAATAAAATTAGATAAAATCAAAGATTTAGGTAAAGTAACTTTGGATGATGCATTTATAAATAAATTCGTAGAACCAAAAGATTAAAAATAATAACTAAGGCGGAACTTATGAAGAAACAAAACAAAATAATTAAAATAGTAGGGCTTTTACTAATAATGCTAACTTTTAGCTGTTCAGTAAGCAAAGAAATGCAACCAAATGATGTGATAACATTCCCTGACAAAAGCTTTGAGAAAGAAGTTCGTCGGAAAATAAAGAAACCAAAAGGAGATATCTTATATTCAGATGTTTCTGAAATTACATACATTTTTCCTTGGGGAAAAGAAATAAAATCAATAGACGGAATCCAGTATTTTAAATTACTAGAAAAGTTATGGCTTTCTAATAATCAAATAACTGATATTTCCCCGCTTAAGGGCTTGGTTAATTTAAGAAGTTTAGGGCTTGATGATAATAAAATTGTTGATTATTCAGTAATATATTCATTGCCTAAACTAGAGATGATTGTTTTTACAAAAGGAGATGTTGTAGATATAACAAATTATTCTAAGCTTAAAAATATAACTTTTTGGGTTTATTGGAAAAACTCAAAAGGTGAGCGGAAGGGAAGAAAAATAAAATTAGATAAAATAAAAGATTTAGGTAAAGTAACTTTGGATGATGCATTTATAAATAAATACGCAGAACCAAAAAGATAAAAAATAACAAAACATGAAAACATACTTAGTTGGTGGAGCGGTTAGAGATGGGCTCTTAGGGATCAAGACAAAGGATAATGATTTTGTTGTGGTTGGGGCAACAAAATTACAAATGACTGAAGCAGGTTATTTGCAGGTTGGGAAAGATTTCCCAGTTTTTTTGCACCCTAAAACGAAAGAAGAATATGCACTTGCAAGAACTGAACGAAAGCAAGGTAATGGTTATAAAGGTTTTGTTTTTGCTACTAAAAATGTATCGTTGGAGCAAGATTTAGAACGCCGTGATTTGACTATAAATTCAATTGCAAAAGATGAACAGGGCAACTTTATTGATCCAAATAATGGATTGGAAGATATAAAGAACAAAATGCTAAGACATATCGGAGGTGCTTTTTCAGAAGACCCTGTTAGAGTTTTGCGAGTTGCTAGGTTTGCAGCAAAGCTTCATTATTTAGGGTTTAAGATTGCTGGTGAAACTTTACAGCTAATGAAAAATATGGTTTTGTCTGGAGAAGTTAGCCACCTTGTGCCTGAGCGAGTTTGTGCAGAAATGTTCAAAGCTTTTGATACTAAAAATCCAGAGGTGTTTTTTGAAATTTTGCAAAAATGTGGTGCGTTAAAAGTTATTATGCCAGAAGTAAATGCGTTATTTGGTACTCAACAACGAGCCGATTATCATCCAGAAATTGATACTGGAATTCATACGATGATGGCTTTGGCGGATGCAACCAAACGCGGTTGTAATAATTTGGTAAAATATGGTGTGCTTTGCCATGATTTGGGTAAGCCATTAACTCCAGCAGATATTTTGCCAAGTCATCATGGACACGAAAAGCGTGGTGTTAAGCCAACAAGAGAATTAAGTAATCGGTTGAAAGTTCCAAAAGATTATAAAAAGCTGGCCATGAAAACAGCTGAATATCATCTCAAATTACATAAAGTAAAAGAGCTAAAGGCAACTTCTCTTTTGAAACTATTTAATGCTTTTAGTGCAGTTAGAAATAATGAAGAGTTTGTTTTATTTGCTGAAATATGCACAAGTGATATGCGTGGAAGACTTGGTTTTGAAAATGTAGAATACAAACAGGCAAAATATGCTTTAAATATTTTGAAAGAGCTTAGTGAGTTAGATACAAAACAATTTATAACTGCAAATTTAAAAGGAGAAAAAATAGGACAAGCAATTTATAATGGACAAGTAAGTTATATTAAGCAGGTAATGAAAAAACAATAAAGAATGGTATAAAAATGGCAAAAGGAAAAAGTAAAAGTAGTCAAGCATGGTTAGCAGAGCATTTTAGAGATGAGTTTGTTCAGCGTTCTTGGGTGGATGGTTATCGTAGCCGTGCAACTTATAAGCTTATTGAAATAAATGAAAAAGATAAAATAATCAAAAAAGGGCAGGTTATAGTTGATTTGGGAGCAGCTCCTGGTGGTTGGACGCAATACGCAGTTGATGAAGTTGGGAAAACGGGGAAAGTAATTGCTTTGGATCTTTTACCAATTGACCCGATTGAAGGTGCCATTTCAATTGAGGGTGATTTCCAAGATCAGGAAGTTTTGGATAAACTAATGTTAGAAATAGAGCAGTATGATGGAATTGATTTGGTTATTTGTGATATTTCACCAAATACAAGTGGAATAAAGGCAGTTGATCAACCTCGTAGAATGTATTTAATTGAGCTTGCTTATGATTTTGCAATTAATAACCTGAAAAAAAATGGAACTTTTTTATGTAAGGTTTTTCAAGGAACTGGTTTTGATGATATCTTAAAAAGTGCAAGGGCTGACTTTAAAAAGGTTGTGATAAGAAAGCCAAAAGCATCAAGAATGAGAAGTGTTGAAACATATTTGCTAGCAAAAGAACTGAAAGTGAAAGGATAAATTACTTCAAAAAATAAGAAGTAATTTTAGATTAATTAAATTTCCTCTTGTATTTCTGAATTATTACCCCACAAATGGTTTGTTGAAATTATTTATTAACTTATACAAACTTTATTTATGACGAAAAAAAATCAAACAGAGCAAGTAGAAAATTTTGAGCAAATCTCAGAAGAAAATTTAGGCAAAAAAACAGAAGAAATAAAAGGTGAAACTAAGAATGATGATGTTTTGGAAGCTGTTAAAAACTGTAAATCAGATAACTTGGAAAGTGAAGAGCCACAAAGTGAGTTAGAAGCTTTGAAAGAAGAGCTGGAGAAAGTGAAAAAAGACTTGGAACTTAGAACAGAACAAGCTTTGAAAGCAAGAGCAGATGCCGATAATATTCAAAAAAGAGCTGAGAAAGATGTTGAAAATGCTCATAAATTTGCATTAGATAAATTTGTTCCTGAAATACTTAAGGTGAAAGACTCTTTGGAAATTGGAACAAAAACAGCTAAAGAATCAAAAGAAGCAGACTTAAATACTTTTATTGAAGGAAGCGATATGACAATAAAAATGTTTAGTGATATTTTGAGTAAGTTTAATGTTGAGGAGGTTAAATCTCTTGGGTAAAAATTAAACCCAGAAATTCATCAAGCTTTAACAACAATAGAAACTGAAGATTTTGAATCAAAGACAATAGCAGAAGTTATTCAAAAAGGTTATAAACTAAATGAAAGGTTAGTAAGACCTGCCATGGTTATCGTGGCTAAATAAAAGGAAAATATTTTTTTTACAAGAAAATCATAAAAAAACTTGAAAAATAAATTATCGTCTCCAATTAAAATATAAATCAAATTGTTAGTTGAATTTTAAATGACCGTTTAAATAACTAGCAAATTTAAAACAAAATTATTAATAGAAAAAAGGTGAAAATTATGGGAAAAATTATAGGAATCGATTTAGGAACTACAAACTCTTGTGTTGCTATCATGGAAGGCGACAAAGTTCGCGTTATTGAAAATTCAGAAGGGGATAGAACAACTCCATCTGTAATTGCTTTTGCAGATGATAACGAAGTGCTTATTGGGCAACCAGCAAAAAGACAAGCTGTTACTAATCCAGAAAATACAGTTTATGCAATAAAAAGATTAATCGGTAGAAGATTTAAAGAAAAAGAAGTTCAAAAAGATATAGGGCTTGTTCCTTATAAAATAATAGCTGCTGATAATGGTGATGCTTGGGTTGAAATTAAAGGTAAAAAAATGTCTCCACAAGAACTTTCTGCCAAAATTCTTACTAAAATGAAGAAAACAGCAGAAGACTATCTTGGTGAAACAGTTACAGAAGCAGTTATTACTGTTCCTGCATATTTTAATGATTCACAAAGACAAGCAACTAAAGACGCTGGAAGAATTGCTGGCTTAGATGTGAAAAGAATTATCAATGAGCCAACAGCTGCAGCTCTTTCTTATGGCTTGGATAAACTAAAAGGAAAAGATGCAAAAGTTGCTGTTTATGATTTAGGTGGTGGAACATTTGATGTTTCAATTATTGAAATAGCTGATGTTGATGGAGATTCACAAATAGAAGTTCTTTCAACTAATGGAGATACTTTTTTAGGTGGGGAAGATTTTGATAAAGCAGTAATTGACTATTTGGTTGATAGCTTTAAGAAAACTTCTGGAATGGACTTGACAAAAGACCCAATCGCATTACAAAGACTAAAAGACGCTGCTGAAACTGCTAAAATAGAGCTTTCTTCAAGACAGCAAACAGATGTTAATATTCCTTATATAACAGCTGATGCAACTGGTCCAAAACACTTGAATGTTGAAATAACTAGAGCTAAATTTGAAAGCTTAGTTGAAGGATTGGTGCAACGCACTTTAACACCTTGTAAAATCGCATTAGAAGATGCAGATATCTCAAAAAGTGAAATAACTGATGTTATCTTAGTTGGTGGGCAAACTAGAATGCCAATGGTTCAAAAAGCGGTTGAAGAATTCTTTGGTAAAGCACCAAAAAGAGATGTAAACCCTGATGAAGCAGTTGCAATGGGAGCTGCAATTCAAGGTGGTGTTTTAGGTGGTGATGTTACTGATGTTTTACTTTTAGATGTAACTCCTTTATCACTAGGTATTGAGGTTGAAGGTGGATTAATGCATAAGTTAATTGACAAAAATACAACAATTCCAACAAAATCCGACCAAGTTTACTCAACAGCAGTTGATAACCAAACTGCCGTAACTATTCATGTCTTACAAGGGGAAAGAGATGTTGCAAAAGGTAATAAATCATTAGGTCAGTTTGATTTGAAAGATATTCCACCAGCACCAAGAGGAGTTCCTCAAATTGAAGTTACATTTAATATTGATGCAAATGGTATTTTAAATGTTTCAGCAAAAGACAAGGGAACAGGCAAAGAGCAATCTATTCAAATCAAAGCATCTTCTGGACTTTCTGATGAAGAAGTTGATGCAATGATTAAAGATGCAGAAGCGAACGCATCAAAAGATAAAGAGTTTCAAGAGTTAATAACAGTTAAAAATCAAGCGAATACAATGATTCACAGTATTGAGAAAACTTTGACGGATTCAGCTGATAAATTTGACGACTCTGAAAAAACAGCAGTTGAAGCCGCAGTTAAAGATTTGAGAGATGTTGTTGAGGGTGAAGATAAATCTAAAATAGAAGAGAATCTTAAAAGCCTTGAAGAAGTGTTTTCACCAATAGCTCAAAAGATGTATGCGGAAAATCCAGAGCAAAGCGGGGAAGGGCAGACAGAAGAAGTAAAAGCTGATGATGATGTGGTTGATGCTGAATTTGAAGAAGTTACTGAAGATAAATCAGAAGAAAAATCAGATGAGAAAACTGATAAGTAAAAACTGGCGAATGTTTTTATCAAGTAAGTTTTGATGATTTAAATGCATAGAAATTATTAACTTAGTTAAAGAAAACCCCTCTAGTAGGGGTTTTTGTGTAAATGAAAAAACATAAAGAAATATTTAAAAGTATAAAACTAATTATTAAACCAACTATTAAACCAACTATTAAACCAACTATTAAACTAATATATAAAATATGAGTAAAAGAGACCTTTATGAAGTGCTTTCAATAAGCAAATCAGCAACAAAAGAAGAGATTAAAAAAGCCTACCGTAAACTAGCAATGAAATATCACCCAGATAGAAATCAAGGCGATGACACAGCTGCGGATAAGTTTAAAGAAGTAAAAGAAGCTTATGAGACTTTAACTGATGAAAGTAAAAGGCAGTTATATGATCAATATGGGCATGATGGTTTGAGTGGTCAAGGTGCTGGTGGTTTTGGTGGTGGCGGTTCTGATTTGGATGATATTTTACAAGGTGCTTTTGGTGACTTTTTTGGCGGTGGACGAGGTCAAGCAAGACACCAACCACAACAAGGTAATGATTTGCTTTATAGACAAATGGTTACTTTGGAAGAAGCAATTGCTGGAGTTAGTAAAACTATAGAAGTCCCAACAAAAGCAACCTGTGGAACATGCTCTGGAACAGGAGCGAAAAAAGGAACTAGTAAAAAAACTTGTGGAACTTGCCACGGTCAAGGTCAAGTCCGTATGCAACAAGGATTTTTCTCAGTCCAGCAAACCTGTCCAAACTGTAGAGGTGCGGGGGAGATTATAAAAGACCCTTGTTCAAGCTGTTATGGTCAAGGAAGAGTTGATAAAACTAAAAATTTATCAGTTAAAATCCCAGCTGGAGTTGATAATGGCGATAGAATTAGATTAACAGGAGAAGGGGAGGCAGGAGAAAAAGGTGCTCCATCAGGAGATTTGTTTGTAGAAATTACAGTTAAAAAGCATAATGTATTCACTAGAGAAGGTAATGATTTATATTGTGAAATGCCATTATCTTTTGCGACAGCAGCACTTGGTGGAGAAATTGAAGTTCCAACATTAACAGCCAAAGGAAACTTAAAAATACCAGCAGGAACTCAAACAGGTAAAGTGTTTAAAATATCAGGCAAAGGAGTAACTTCGGTTAGAAATAAACGCGTTGGTGATTTATTAGTTAAGGTTATTCTTGAAACCCCTGTAAATCTTAACTCAAAACAAAAAGAACTATTTAGTGAGCTTCGTGAATCGCTTGGCAAAGCTGGTGGAAAGCATAGCCCAAAAGAAAGTAGCTGGCTTGATGGAATAAAGGATTTTTTTGATAAGTTTTGAAAGTAATTATTTAAACCTTAAGAAAAAGTAGGAATACAACTAAGATTTATTGAAAGTTTATCAATTATAGCTTAGTTGTATTTCTTTAAGCGGAATTATTACAGCTTCTTTATTTTAAATAGATTAATAAAAAAATCGTGATTTCACATAGCATGTGTCTCAACACTTTATTGAATAAAGTCTTTTCCAATACTTTTTATATTGCTAGTCTTAGCTTATATTTGCAGTTTGGACATTTATAGTCACTTCCTTCATAATTTTCCTTTAGTATAGCAAATGAACAATTAGAGCACATTAAAGTGGCACCTATTTCTCTTTATTGCTAAAATTTTTTTCTCTAGCTTTTTCTCTCACTTTTTCTTTAAATCTTTCTTTCTCTGTCTCAATTGATTCTAAACTATATATCTCACTGCAATATCTACATTTTTTTGCTTCAAACTTTATATCTTCTGCACAAGAAATGCATTCCTTAGTTTCAGGTAAAGTGATTGTATCCAAATCTAAAGGATAAGAATTGTCCTCAACACTTAATGCCTTAGCCCCCTTTACTGCCAACTTGGTGGTTTTTGAGATTAAACTAAAGATTATTATTATTGCACCAACAGCCATTATAGGAATACCAAATATCATTCCAAAGCCAGTAAATGAAAGTATCAAACCAAAACCAATTGTTACTAAACCTCCTATCATTATAACTCTCCTAAATAATTATAAATATTAGATTATAGCCTAATACCCTAAGGTTTGAAGAATTTTAATTGTTTGATTGTTTGAAGTGGCTTAGTTTATTTAGTAAGACTTATACACAAAACTACACTAAAATTACTTTTTGGTAGAAATATAAAACCCCTTATTTTTACAAAACAAGAAACCAGTTAAAGAATATGTTACAATTGAAGTGAGTTTAACTAATTAAATATTTAAAAGGTAATATATTATGTCAAAAAACATAAAGAAACTAGTTTTAATTGTAGCACTGTTGCTTATTGGCTCAGTTCTTTGGTCAATGAATGTTCCACAAGGTTTGGCAAACCTAAAGCAAGTAAAAACAGATTCAGCTCAAAACTGTGCTTTGATTGAAAAAATAGCTGTAAATCAAGACAAAATTAAGCGATGTGAAAAAACAGTCAAAAAAATAACAAAATTTGAAAGCACAAAAGCTTGGCACTTGTTCATTATATTTTTTATTGCAATACTATCAATTATAATTGGTGCTGTGGCCGTGTTGCCTGCCTCAATTTTGGCGATGGTAACGGCTGTTTTAACAGGAACACTTACAACTGGAGAGGCTTACTCAGGTTTTGGTAAAGGTTTTATATTACTAATATTAGTTGCATTTTTAGTTGCTAATGCGGTTATTAAGTCTGGTTTAGGTAAAAGAATTGCTTTGATGATTATTGCTACCTTTGGTAAATCAACTCTTGGGCTTGGTTACTCTATGTTTTTCACAGATTTATTAATATCACCTGCTTTCCCTAGTAATACTGCAAGATCAGGTGTTTTGTATCCACTGACACTTTCACTGGCTAGGAGTTCAGGCTCTAAAACAGAAGATGGAACTCATAAAAAACTTGGTAATTATTTAATGATGAATACAATGGCTGGTCTTTCGATATCTTCTGCTTTGTGGTTGACGGCTATGGCTGCTAACCCAGTTGGAACAGCACTTGCGGCTGATTTTGATATAGAAATTAATTTCACAACATGGCTTATGGCATCAATAGTTCCTTGTTTAGTTGCTGCAATATTTTTACCTTGGGTGCTTTTGAAAATAATAAAACCAGAGGTAACTAAAACTCCAGAAGCTCCTAAAAAAGCAAAAGAAGAGCTTGCGAAAATGGGTGGCTTATCAGTTCAAGAGTTAATAACTTTGGGAACTTTTCTTGTTATGGTTGTTTTATGGTCTTTATCTGGAAGCAAATCAGAAGCTCTACAATGGGTTCCAAGTAAAGAAATAACTGCCTTTGCAGGTCTTGCGATTGTTATGATAACTGGGGTTTTTAAACCTGAAGATATGAAAGAGCAGGGTGGTGCATTATCAACATTTATTTGGTTTGCTGTTTTGTACACAATGTCTAGTTCTTTAAATCAGTTTGGTTTTATGACTTGGTTGGGAGACTTGATTTCAGCACCTCTTGAGGGAATGAACTGGGTAACTGTTTATATTATTCTTATGTTATCTTATGTTCTTATACACTATTTCTTTGTTTCTCAGACTGCTCAAATGTTAGCTTTGTACTCAGTATTTTTGGGTGTAGGCCTTAATGCTGGAGTTCCAGGGACAATGCTTGCTCTAATGCTATTATTTGCAACAAACTTCTTCTCTGCAATAACACCACAGGGAAGCTCTGCTAATGTTTTATCTGCAGGAAGTGGTTATTTAACTTCTGGGGAAGTCTATAAGTATGGTGCTGTAATTACATTTAGTAACTTATTTATATTCCTAGTTATTGGGACTCCTTGGGTTATGTTGGTTACAAAGTAGAAATATGACAAAAAATATAGAGAACACCGAAAATACAGAACAAGAATCACTAATTAAATTCCCTGAAAAGTTTCCAATAAAAGCTTTTGGTCTTAGTGATTCTTTGTTTGAGCAAGAGATAAAATGTATAATAAATAAGTTTGTTGATGAAAAAGATGTTCTTGATTTTAAAACAAATAAAAGCTCAAAAGGAAAATATAGTGCAATAACAATTATGATTATGGCAAGAAACCAGTGTCAATTGGATAATATTTATATGAAGATGACTTCTTCAAAATTGGTAACAATGGCTTTATAGCTATTTATGAAATATTATTTATGCAATCAAAAGTACTAATAAAAAATATTGGGATAACTAATTATGAAGAGGTTTTTGTTAATATGAAAAACTTCACTGAAAATAGAGACGAAACTAACCTTGATGAAATATGGGTAACTCAGCATAACCCTGTATTTACACAAGGGCAGGCTGGTAAATCAGAACATATTCTAACTAAAACTGATATTCCAATAGTTCAGTCAAATCGTGGCGGACAAGTTACTTATCATGGAGTAGGGCAGGTTGTTATTTACCCGTTGATTAATATCAGAAGGAGAAAAATTGGAGTTAGGCAAATGGTTACTTTACTTGAAAATACAGTTATTGAATTTTTAAAAAAGTATAATGTTTTAGCCAAGGCTAACCCCAAAGCACCTGGTGTTTATGTTAATGGTGAGAAAATTTCTGCACTTGGACTTCGGGTTAGAAAAGGTTGTGTTTATCACGGGTTAGCATTGAATGTTAATTTGGATTTAACACCTTTTAAGCTTATAAATCCTTGTGGTTACGCTGGAATGAAAGTTACAAGTTTAGAAAAGTTAGCAGTAAATTTGCCTTGCGAACAGGTTGAAAATGAATTAGTTGATTTTCTTATTAAAAACATAAATAAAATAACAGCTTAATCCTTAATCCTTAATCCTCTTTTATAATAATTCTAGCTGCCGTGTATTCAATTAGTACTTCCTTTACTAAACTTACTTCTGAAAAATCCACAAAAATTTCTGAAAGAATACAATCCTGATATTGAAGGTTTGTATTTTCTAGTTTAAGTGAATTTAAGGCGGAATTTATCGCACCACTATCATCATAGCTATACTTTAACTTTAGTTTGTGTTTAGGAGTTATAGTTACTATTTTTGAATTTGTAATAACTGCATTAGCGGCTTGTCCATAAGCTCTAACCAAACCACCAACGCCAAGCTTTGTCCCACCAAAAAATCTAGTAATTATAATTAGTGTGTAAAATAATTCATTTCCAATAATTGGTGCAAGTATTGGTTTACCAGCAGATCCTGTTGGCTCACCATCATCGTAAAATTTAGTTTTATCAGATAATCTATAGGCATAGCAGTGATGGTTAGCTTTTTTATTATAAACGCCTAGAATTTTTTGCTTAATATCATCTTCACCAGTAATAGGGAAAATTGAAGCTATAAACCTTGAGCCTTTTACCTTCTCTATTTCAAATTCATTAGATACTTGAACTGTTTTATAAGGTTTTTTCTCAAGCATATAAGCAGATTATTATCTAATTTTCAGTAAAGATAAACCAATTAAAACAAGTAAAACCGTTATAATCCAAAACCTAACCGTAACTCTAGCCTCAGGCCAACCTTTTAGTTCAAAGTGGTGATGAATTGGTGCCATTTTAAAAATTCTTTTTCCTGTCATTTTATATGATGCAACCTGCAAAATAACAGAAACAGTTTCTAAAACAAAAATACCGCCCATAATAGCAAGGATAAACTCTTGGTGGATAATCACAGCAATAACACCAAGTAAACCACCCAAAGCAAGTGCACCAACATCTCCCATAAATACCAAAGCTGGGTGAGTATTAAACCATAAGAAGCCAAGTCCTGCACCAGCAATAGCTGCACAGACAATAGTGATTTCGCCAGATCCTTTAATAAAAGGAGTGTTTAAATATTCTGCAAGGTTAAAGTTCCCAGAAACATAAGCGTAAACACCAAGACCAACAGCAACTAAAACAGTTGGTAAAATAGCCAAACCATCAAGTCCATCAGTCAAATTAACTGCATTACTAGCTCCTGTTAGAACAATAAAAACCCAAATAACAAAAAATATTCCCAAAGGGATAGCCCAGTTTTTGAATATAGGAAATAATAAGCTTGTATCAATTGGATCTTTTGCAATAAAATATAGCCAAAAACCTGCAATAATCCCAACAGCTGTTTGCAGTATATATTTTTCTTTTGCTTTAAGCCCTTGTGATTGCTTTTTAACTAATTTTCTATAATCGTCAATAAATCCAACATAACCAAAACCAACAGTTACAAAAATACAAATCCAAATATAAGCAATTCTTAAGTCTGCCCATAAAAGTGTTGAAATAATAATTGCCATTAGGATAAGCACACCACCCATAGTTGGAGTTCCTTGTTTTGCTAAGTGTGATTTTGGTCCATCATCTCTAACAAATTGCCCCATTTGTTTGAATTGCAACAATCTTATCATTTTGGGACCAAGCATAATTGAAATTAGAAATGCTGTTAATGCTGCCAATATTGCTCTTAGAGTAATATAAGAAAGTGCGTTCAATGAACTGAATTGGTCAACTAGTAATTGTGATAAATGATATAACACTTTTGCCTCTATTTTTTATTTATTAGAAAATCAACAACTCGTTCCATTTGCATAGAGCGAGAACCTTTTACTAAAATACTAGAATTGGGGTTATTCTGTACTTCTTTTTTTAAATCAATATTTAAACTTTCAATATCTGAATAATGTTTTGCTTTTATGCCAATAGTTTTGGCAAAATATTTTGCATACTCCCCAAAACAATAAAATGTATCGGCTTTACTTTTTATTTTCTCAGCCAACTCTATATGAATTTGCTTAGCATTATCACCAAGCTCGCCCATATCAGCAAATACAAAAACACGATTGTTTTTTTCACGATTTAAAACTTCAATTGATGATTGTACCGAAGTTGGGTTTGCATTATAAGTATCATTTATAATTTTAGTTTTGCCAATATTAATTATTTGCATTCTACCCTTTTCAGTTTTAAAATTATTTAAACCTTGTTGAATATTACTTAATGAAATTCTTAATGCAATAGCACAGCAAGCGACTCCTAAAGCATTTTTAATATTATGCTCGCCTGCACTTGGAAGGGTTATTTTTACTAAGTTATGATAGTTGTGAGAGCTACAATTATTATAAATTAAAGTGAACTCTGAAAAATCTGCATTTATATTTGTTGCAAAAATATCTGCTTTTGAATTATTAAGTGAAAAAGTAATTATATTTTGGTTTTTAGGAAGTTTTGATAGTAGGTATTCTGCATATTTATCATCTAAATTTATAACTGCAAAGCCATTACCATTTAATCCATTAAAAATTTCAGATTTTGCTTTGGCAATATTATCCATAGAACCAAAACCTTCCAAATGTGCTTGCCCAATATTAGTTATTAAAGCAATGTCTGGCTTAACAATATTAGTCAAATATTCAATTTCTTTCAAATGATTTGCACCCATTTCAACGATTGAATATTTAGTGTTTTCCAGAATATCAAAAATAGTAAATGGAACACCAAGTTCATTATTTAAATTACCTTTTGTTGCAGAAGTTTTTGCAACTCTTGAAAGCACTGAATATAACATTTGCTTACTGGTTGTTTTGCCAACAGAGCCTGTCAAACCGACAAACTTGGAGCTTAAGTTATTTCTTGTAAATTTGGCTATTTTGCCAAGAGCTAATCTAGTATCTGAAACAATAATTTGTGGAATATCTATACTTTCATCTTCTCTTGAAACAATGCAAGCTATACAGCCTAGATTTGCTGCTTGTTTTATAAATTCATTCCCATCAAAGTTTTCCCCAACAATAGCAACAAATAAATCGCCATTTTGAATATTTCTAGTATCTGTGCAAATATTACTAAAGGAAAAATCTTTCAAATTTAATTTACCTTTATCTTTTATCAGAAGATTACTAAGTATTTTTAATAGTTGAGTTTTATTTATTATTTTCATTTCTGACTCTCATTTATCCAGTCTTTTATAGTTTGAAAATCACTAAAATATTTTTTTTGTTTACCAATTATTTGATATTCTTCGTGTCCTTTTCCTGCAACTAATAAAATATCATTATCATTAAGCATCGATAAACCATAATATATAGCATCTTTTCTTTTGCTTATAACTTTGAAATTTGCGCTGTTAATATTAGCTTTCAGAATATCATCAATAATATCTTTGGAGTTTTCAGTTCTTGGGTTGTCATCAGTTATTATTCCAAAGTCTGAAAAATCATTTACAGCCTCTGCCATAAGAGGTCGCTTGGTTTTATCTCTATCTCCACCACAGCCAAAAACTGTGTATATTTTACCAATTGTTTGTTTGCGTAAAGTTTTCAATATGCTTTTTAAAGCATCAGGTGTATGAGAATAATCAATAATTGATAGCTTTTTGTCAGTTATATGAATAGGTTGAATTCTTCCCAAAACTCCATTTATTTGTTCAGCCTTTTTTATAATATCCATAAAATCAAAATCTTGAAGGCTACAAGCAATTATAGCTGCTGCTAGATTATAAATATTAAACTCACCTAATACTTTTGTTTTAAAGTGAATTTCTTTTCTAAAATTAGGTAAGCAAATATCAAGTAAACATTTAATTCCTTGCATATTTAAAGAAATTTTTGAGATATAAATATAATTTTTTTGTTCTTTTACTTTTGTAGAGGTTCCATATGCAAAAATATTTTTATTTTCTAATATCTTAAGTAATTTTTCGCCATAACAGTCATCTAAATTTAGAATTACATTTTTTATACTTTTAAATTTAAAGAGTTCTGATTTAACTTGAAAATAATCTTCAATATTATTATGGAAATCTAAATGATCTTGGCTCAAATTAGTAAAAATTGCAGTTTTAAAGTTATTTATATTTGAAACTCGCTTAAGTGACAGTGCATGCGAAGAAACTTCAATAGCAATTCCTTTGTTATTAATTTCTAGCTCTGAAATTATCTTTTGTAAAAGTAGGGCGTTTGGTGTTGTATTATCTAACTCAGTTAGGT